>CACSLK010019762.1:3512-42122 GCA_902706635.1 Striga hermonthica
TAGTTACTTGCGAAACAAGAATCATTGGTTCACAACCTAGATGGAATTGAACAACCCAACGGAACGGTTGTAGTGTCAGCCGTACGGTTTGTCTTCACCGATTAGTTGCACTAGTACATTTATGTATTGAACAGGATCCCAGAGAGGGATGTTCATTTTATACTGATCTTCGTAAACGAACTAGGCCTCAGTTAATTATTGCGTGCTCTTACCCCGTAAGATAATAAATAGGCATGTGCACATAATTGTTGTTGCTTTAATTTTTGGGTGAGATCCAAGCCGGGTCGACATACTTAATGAATTGGGTAATGACATTATGTGTTCGATGTGCTATTAGGATATTTACGGTCCCCATGTGCGTTAGTGTGATGATGTCCCCGAAGTGAGTTCATGAAGGAATATTATGCTAAACCCTGCAGGTGGATTTAATCCGGCATAATATGAATGCTATGAGCGAGCGCTAGCTTCGGTAATATTATATATTAATTAATTCCTGATTATTAGTGATCGAATTAATTAATGGACATTATATTTTAAACATGGGGAGGTAAATCGGATAATTATAATAAGGAGTCCCAAATGTAATTTGGGATAGGTGAGGGGAGTGCAATAATATTATTGTGGTGGATTTTAATATTATTAATATATTAATTGTGGGGTTGCTCCACAGTATTAATATATTAGAAGCCCTTATCCTATTCTCCTTAGGGTCCCTACTGTAGCTCTATATATACAGCATTAGGCTCATGGAAGAGAAGAATTCCACAATTTGGAAAAATCGTCCGCCCCCTCTCTCTCTCTCTCTCTTCCTAGGAGTAGTTCTATTTCTTGTGCTCCACTGATACAAGATCTAGATAGCTGTTTGAGAATACAGTAGAAGATCTTAAGGTATATACGGGATTCCAATTAGATTTATCATACATCCAAACCGGAGACCAAAACCAGCAAGTGACCATACCACGACGACCAGGACGACGAGCCAGAGAGATTGCCGTCGAGATCGCCGCCAGCCTCCGCCGCACGCGCCCGCACGCGCCGCAGGAAGGGAGCTGCTGCTGGAGCTTGTGATAGCGCGTGAGAGCGCATGAGAACCCCGATTTCCGACCGGTCAACGCCGTTGACTTTGCCGTGACGTCAGCTTCCTGGATTGGTCAAGTTTTGTTCGATTCCGAGAAGATTTGATTTGCGGTCATCTGTCCGGGCCAGCCAGATCTACATAAATTTTAAGCAGTAAGTTTTCTACATCAAACCTTTAGATCCGCTGCGCATAGGTTTATGTTGAATGTTTGTCCGTGATTTGTGCATATCGAGATCCTCATGGGTTCCAACAGTATTCACTTCTTGTTTATTTGATTTACTAAGTGATTCCTATTTTTATTAGGATGACATACTAGGTATTTTGGTGAATGAGAATGATTATATGATTTTCTATTATAAATTATTTATGGTCACTATGTTCCAGTGCGCTGGATTGGAAACGTCCCCGAAATGAGCTCAGGAATGTACATTATGTTAAACCCTACAGGTAGACGATTGTCAGACATAATGGTTAATGATCTGAGTGGTACTAATTTCAGAAATGAGTAAGAAGTTGATTAATTATTTTGTCAGTAATTTAATTAATCAACGGACGTTATATCTTTCACATAGGGAGGTAAATCGATCAATCAGATTAATATTATTTAATCATAGAGGTTCGAATTTATTGATAAATTAAAAGCTAAATGGGGAGAACAATAATATTACTCTAGTGGGATGTTTTATTATTTAATTCAATTTAATAAGGAATTAATTTTATTCCATATTTATTATTCCATAAGGAAAAGAATATTTCTACAAGAATCTTATTTAAGGTTAGAACACTTGGGAGACTTCTAGAACAGAAGATTAGTAGGAGAGTTCTTTCCTAGATTGGATTAGTAGATAGAGTAGAATTAGGATTCCTTGGCCTAATGGGATAAGCCCATATTTAGCACCTCCTTAAGGTCCCTAATGGAGCCTATAAATACACCATGTCCCAACCTCTTGAATGTGGTCAATGCTGGCCAATTTTTCTCCTATATACACGTGAGAAAATAGCATCGTTCGAGAGTTAGGGAGATTCGTTTAATCGCTCCACCAAGATTAATCGAAGTGGGTGTTTAGGTAATCCGTTAAAAGGATTTTTGGTACAATATATTCGAGCCTTTCTATACATATATTTTCGGTCATCTTCCTCCGCCATACGCCGCTGTCCACCGCCGCAGAGGTTTGCCAGAAATCGCCTTGCCGCCTGTTGTCACCGGAAGCCGCCTGAGCCCAGCCGAGCACAGCCAATCGCTACCGCAAGCAGCGCGCATCACCAGGCCCTGCTAGTGACGCCCAGTGACGAGTCAGATCGGCTCCTGCCTGCTCGTGCACTACAGCTTCCCGTCGCCCGCATCACGTCCATCCTTAGTGCGCGAGAAGCACGCGCGCAACATGCCTTATACGCCCAAGATTCCCAGCGCGCTCGACTACAACGCACGCACAATCTGCACACACCCAGGAGATGTGACCCGCACGCCTGCGTGTGCACAGTCCCTAGCGCCCGTCCGCCTCGGCATAGGAGTAGCGCCAGCGACACGCGCAGCACGCTCCAGTGCGCCCCAGCACCCATCGGCGTAGTCCAACGGTATGCGCGACACGCCAGTAGCCCGCGCACGTTGCCAGCGACCGCGTTCAGCACCCGACGTGCACACGATGCCCGTGACCAAGCCGCTGCACCCGATGTCGAGACCTAGCAACTGTGTTCACTTGATTTATCGATTAGAATCGAGTAAAAGCCAAATATACCTGCCCATTAGATTGTGGTATTCATACGAACTACATCAACGGTATTCTAGATCGTCTCTGAGTCGGCAGAAATTTTATAAGGTAATGTCCACATCCTAACTATAGATTCCGCTGCGTTAGGATTTATTTCGATAAGTTCAATACTGTGCATGTTGTTTGACGTTCCTCATAGAACCCAACAACTGGTATCAGAGCCCAGGTTTAATTCAACCTCGTGCACAGTTTGAATTTGGACTTTGCCTGTTTAAATGAATTTCGCACGGAAACAGCGACATAGTAATTAGAAATTGCAATAAGGTTTTTGCAGGTGATTTCGAATCCGACTATTGTGGCTTGTATGTATGGATTTCAATTCATGTTGATGTATGCTGTTTTATAAGCCTCGAACATGTCAAGGAATTTTTGGGTTGGTGAATGCTTGTAATAAATTATTCGCACGGTGGGACACCGCATAGTTTATTGCTTTCATAAGAACTCATGTACGGCTCCTGCGTGGGTCATATGATGAATTGTGTAATTATTGTTTATATTATTCTTTATTGATCCGGCGGGCATGGACCAACCTTGGTGGGGCGAGGCGATAAACACGTACACGGATGCCATGGTGATGATCCAATGGCGACTTTCCTGGAGTCGACCAATTCAGTGGGAGTCACTGCGAAAGGGGAGTTCCAATACCTGAATCGGAGGACACACTCAACAAAGACAAGAGTTGTTTTCTCTGTAATATTGGAGATTGATTAATGGCCATGATAGTTGGATTATAATTCCTAGTTTATTATTGCTTATTAATCATGCATGTTCTTATGTGATTGCTTATGTGCAAATCGGATTATTAGGAGCATGTTTAGGAAAATCCCGTAAAACAAAAATTATATTAAGTGTGTAATGGGTTAAAATAAATTACATCCAAGACCTCCATTATAGGTATGTCAATGAAGTGGTTTAATTCGAAATCAAAGGACGTTTTATTTCACAGTTCACATGGACGAATCTCTTTTGGGATGGTTATAGTGAGCTATTTCAAAAGCATACAGGTCACCCAAAGGTGGATGTATAATTTTGGTAGTAAACTTATGACCAATTAATGGGTTACACTTAAAGTGCAAATAATTACAATATTCCCAAAGGAAAAGGTCGTTTTTATTCTTTTACAAGTTAGGTGCGCTGGCCAAAAAATGGACCGACTATTAGTTAAGTACTGTTTGGCAGTATGTTAAGCTAGTGGGATTTATCCATCCTCTTGCGAATGTTTGAACCGTTAATGTCCACACTCTGTGGCCTGCGGGGATTTGGTGTTTTGAGGTGTTGGTGAATTTATTTGAATATTGTTACATGGGATCAATATTTGATGTTTAAATTCGAAACTACTTGACTGAGTAAAGACTATGTTTGCATGATCCCATAAATTCAAAATGTCTTTCAATCCGTTATCCGTAATTCTCAAAGAAATCAAACTTGTTGGTCCCAGTTATATTGACTGGAAAAGGAACTTGGATATTGTGTTAACTGCTGAGGGGTACCAATTTGTTACTATTGAGGCTTGTCCGGCTGTGCCTGCAGATAATGCACCAAACCAAGAGAAAGAGGAGTATGCTCGGTGGAAGGCTGACGAGATGGCAAAGTGTTACATCTTGGAATCTTTGTCAAATGTACTTCAACATCAACATCAGTCTATGAACAGTGTAGCAGAAATGCTCCTCAATCTCAAGGAGTTATTTGGTCATCAATCGCGGGCTGCCCGACAAGAGGCCATGAGGGTTCTGATGAACATGACCATGTGTGAGGGACTCCCATAAGGGAACATGTTCTTGCTAAGATGGCCCAGCTGAATGAGCTAGAGGTTCTTAGGGCATTTATTGATGGGGAAACCCAGGTCGATATAGTGCTCCAGTCTTTGCCGAAGAGCTTCGAGAAATTCAGTTGAATTACAACATGAATAAGATGTAGATGACTCTTCCGGAACTTGTCTCTGAACTTTAGTCGGCAGAGGGCCTGTTTATTCAGAAGACCAAAGCTATGGTGGCCCAGCGGGGTAAATCTTCCACTTTTAAGGCTTCTAAGGGCAAAAAGAGGAAGAAGTCTGCAGGAAAGGGGGAGGCGGTCATGAACGATGCGCAACCTCGACAGAAGGCGAAGAAGCCAAAAGACAAGTGCCACAGATGCCAGCAGTAAGGACACTGGAAGGCAGACTGCCCTCTCCTCAAGAAGTTCGATAAAGGTACATCTTTTTGTTTTGTCGTTGAAACATGTTTAGTGGTATTATCTACCAGAACTAGGTGTGTAGATTCAGGAGCCACTAATTATGTCTGCAATTCAATACAGGGGTTCCAGGAAACCAAGCGGGTTAGGAAAAGAGAAGTTACCATCTACTTGGGTGATGCTAGTAGAGCGTCAGCAGTTGCAGTGGGAGACGTCTATTTAGATTTTGGCTTAGATAGGTTTCTAGTTTAAAAGATTGTCTTTATCTTCCTAGTTTTAGAAAGAATTTGATGTCAGTTTCTAAGTTGTTTATGAACGGTTTTTCTGCTACTTTCGATAATAAAGTTATTATTCATTTTGCCAAAAAGTTCATATGTTTTGGTTCATTAGTTAACAATCTATATATCTAGAATCTAAGTCATCTCCACTGCAACAAAAACAATTACTTAATTCATCATCTAATCTGAATAAGAGAATGAAATCTTCCAAAATGAACGAATCATATCTTTGGCATCTAAGACTTGGTCATATAAACTTTAGGAGGATTCAAAGGTTGGTAGCAGGCGGGCCCTTGGGGTCGTTAAAAGTCGAGGCTTCTCTAAATTGCGAGTCTTGCCTGGAAGGAAAAATGACTAAGAAGGTTTTTAGTTCGAAGAGACATAAAGCCGAAGATGTGTTAGGGCTAGTTCATTTCGATCTATGTGGTCCTATGAGTGTTCAAGCGAGAGGTGGTTTCGAGTACTTCGTTACATTTATCGATGATTACTCGAGAATGGGTACATTTTCCTTCTGCACCGCAAGTCTAAATGCTTTGAAAAGTTCTTAGAGTATAAGGCAGTTGTGGAGAAGCAGTTAGGAAAAAGTATCAAGTCACTATGATCAAATCGTGGTGGCGAATACCTCTCGAATGAATTTAAGAACTACTTGATGGATAATGGGATTACATCTCAGCTGACTGCGCCTGGAACGCCTCAGTAGAATGGCGTAGGTGAGAGAAGGAATATGAATCTCGTGGAAATGGTTAGGGCAATGATGAGTTATAATACTTTACCAGATTCATTTTGGGGATATGCCCTAGAAACAACAGTATACATTCTGAATAGAGTACCTTCTAAATCAGTACCGTCTACACCATTGGAGTTGTGGTCTGGGCATAAGCCCAGTCTAAGACATCTCAGGATTTGGGGTAATCCAGTACACGTGCTGAGAACCGATACTGATAAGTTGGAATTGAGAACAAAAGTAAGGCTGTTTGTGGGATATCATAAAGAAACGAAAGGTGGTCTATTTTATAGTCTCGAGGACTAGAAAGTAATCGTTAGCATGAATGCTAGGTTATTGGAAGAAGACTATGCCTTAGATCATAAGCTCACTAGTAGACATGTCCTCGAGGAGTTAAAGGGAGTGAGTACTTCAATACCGAGTGCGCTTGATGTTACACCACAAAAAAGCTGCAACACATATCACAGATGATACACCTGAGTAGGTAGTATCTCTTCGTAGTGGGAGGGTTGTCTGGCAGCTTGAATGGTTCATGGGACTGGAGAGTCTTCTAAGGTCGTCCTGGACATTCTTGAAACCAACCCATGGTCCTACAATGAGGCACTCCATGATCGAGACGCAGAGTCTTGGTGAAAGGCGATGAAATCTGAAATGGAGTCTATGGATTCCAATCTGGTTTGGGATCTTGTAGAGCCACCCAATGGCGTCCGTGCCATTAGATTCAAGTGGGTCTATAAGAGAAAGAGAGGAGTAGATGGGGAAGTTGAGACCTTCAAAGTTAGGCTTGTTGCGAAGGGGTACACTCAGAAAGAGGGGATCGATTATGAGGAAACCTTTTTGCCGGTAGCCATGCTCAAATCCATTAGGATTCTCTTGGCTGTAGCCGCTCATATGGATTATGAGATTTGGCAATTGGATGTTAAGACTGCTTTCCTTAACAGGAATTTAGACGAGGACATCTATATGAAACAACCAGAAGGATTCATTGCAAAGGGTCAAGAGCATCTAGACTGCAAGCTGAAGAGGTCCATTTATGGGCTGAAGCAGGCTTCGAGGTCTTGGAACATCCGTTTTGATGAGGTTGACCAATCATATGGATTTACCCAATGTCCGGATGATCACTGCGTGTACAAGAAAAGTGATGAAAACGTGGTGGTGTTTCTTGTGTTGTACGTGGATGACATTCTTCTCATTGGAAACAGTGTGAAGATGTTATCAGACGTAAAGGTATGGTTATCCAAGAAGTTTGAATATGAAGGATCTGGGAGAAGTTGGACATGTTCTCAGAATCAAGGTCATTTAGGACCGAGAGTAGAGAAAGTTGTGCCTATCCCAATCCACATACATAGATACTGTCCTAAAGCATTTCAACATGTAGGATTCCAAGAAAAAGGATTTGCCCTTTCGACATGGAATACCTCCATCTAAGAAGATGTCCCCGAAGAAACCTGAAAAGATAGAGGACATGAAGCCAATTCCTTATGCATCGGCAGTAGGAAGCCTCATGTATGCGATGTTGTGTACGCGACCTGATATTTGTTATGCCAAGGGCATGGTAGCAAGATATCAGAGTAATCCAGGACCGAAACATTGGTCTGTGGTAAAGCATATACTCAAGTACCTACGTAGGACTAAGGAGTAGATGTTTATTTACCAGGCAGATGAATTGCTTCCGTTGGGTTACACCAATTTTGACTTTCAAGCAGAACGGGAGGAAACAAGTTAACCTCAGGGTTTGTGTTTACTTTAGGAGGAGAAGCCATAGTATAGAGGAGTGTCAAGTAGAAATGCGTGGCAGACTCAACCATGGAGGCTGAGTATGTAGTAGCCTCAGAGGCAGCGAAAGAAGCTGCCTGGCTCAGGAATTTTCTCCTCGACCTTGATGTGGTGCCGAGTTTGTCCGCTGCGATTACAGTGTTCTGTGATAACAGCGGAGCAGTAGAAAATTCGAAAGAGCCACGGTCATAAAGCGAGTAAACACATAGAGTGCAAGTACCACCTAATACGAGAAGTGGTTGGACGAGGAGAAGTCGTTGTTACCAAGATACAGTCAGAGGACAACCTAGCAGATCTTTTATAAAGAGCCTACCGGCGAAAGTCTTTACAAGACACGTAGAAGGAATGGGAGTCAGACGTTAGGGCGACATAGTAGACTAGTCTTTGAGAATTAGATTGAAAGAAATTGTGGTTAGTTTATTTTAGCCATGAGCTTATAAAGCATAAGTGCGTGATTGTTAGACATATGCTGTAAAAGCTATGGTTTGCAGATTCTATCGATTCTATTTTGATATGGCCATCATGTTTCAGTCAAAGTACATAAGTTTGCAGTTTATTTATTTATGCAAATCATACTCATTGTCTTATATTGAGATAGTGTGGTTCAAAGTGTTTCGAACATAAATATCACCTATCAGTTCCTTATAAGACTAAACTATCTGTTCATAGTCTAGACAAGCAGTGAGACCCCTCTTGGAAAAAGACTGTAGTGTATTCTTGATTCAGTTGGTCTTTGACTGAAGAATTGCACTAGCACTTATGATGTTGAACAGGACCGCAGAAGGATAAGATTATGAGACTCACTGATCGTTATTATAATCTAGACATTCGGTGATTGATGCGTTCTCTTAAGCTGTAAGATAATATAAAATAGGCATATGTTTTCACTTCTTGTTTATTTGATTTACCAAGTGATTCCTATTTTTATTAGGATGACATACTAGGTATTTTGGTAAATAAAAATGATTATATGTTGTGCTATTATAAATTATTTATGGGCACTATGTTCCAGTGCGCTGGATTGATGATGTCCCCGAAATGAGCTCAGGAAGATACATTATGTTAAACCCTGCAGGTAGACGATTGTCTGACATAATGGTTAATGACCTGAGTGGTACTAATTTCATAAATGAATAAGAAGTTGATTAATTATTTTGTAGGTAATTTAATTAATCAACAGACGTTATATCTTAAACATAAAAAGGTAAATAGATCAATCAGATTAATATCATTTAACCATGGAGGTTCGAATTTATTGATAAATTAGGAGCTAAATGGGGAGAACAATAATATTACTCTAGTAAGGGTGTTTTATTATTTAATTCCATTTAATAAGGAATTAATTTTATTCCATATTTATTATTCCATAAGGGAATGAATATTCCTACAAGAATTTTGTCTAAAGTTTGGAGACTTGGGAGTCTTCTAGAACATGGAGCTTAGTAGGAGAGTTCTTTCCTAGATTGGATTAGTAGATGGAGTAGAATTAGGATTCCTTGTCTAATGGATAAGCCCATGTTTAGCACCTCCTTAAAGTCCCTAATGGAGCCTATAAATACACTATGTCCCAACCTCTTGAATGTGGTTAATGCTGGCCGATCTTTCTCCTACATACACGTGAGAAAATAACATCGTTCGAGAGTTAGGGAGATTCGTATAATTGCTCTACCAAGATTAATCGAAGTAGGTGTTTAGGTAATACGTTAGAAGGCTTTTTGGTACAATATATTCGAGCCTTTCTATACATATATTTCCGGTCATCTTCCTCTGCCACACGCCGCCGTCTGGCGTCGCAGAGGTTCGTCGGAAATGGCCTTTGCTGCCTGTTGTCACCGGAAGCAGTCGACCGCAGCCACTCATTATCGCAAGCAGCCGCGCATCTCTAGGCCCTGCCCAAACGACGCCCAACGATGAGTCAGATCGGCCCCTGCCTGCTCGTGCACTACCGCTACCCGTCGCCCGCATCGCGTCCGTCCTTATTGCGCGAGAAGCACGCGCGCAACATACCTCACGCGCCCAGGATTCCCTGCCCTCGACTATAATGCGTGCACAATCCACCCACGCCCAAGAGACGTGACCCACACGCCCGCGTGTGCGCAGTCCCCAACGCCGGTCCACCTCGGCATAGGAGTAGCGCCAGCGACACGCGCAACACGCTCCAGTGCGCCCCAACGTCCATCCGCGTAGTCCAGCGGTACGCGCATCACGCCAGCAGCCTGCGCACGTTGCCAGCGACTGTGTTCAGCACCCGACGTGCATAAGCCACCCGCGACCAAGCCACTGCACCCGACCCCGAGACCTAGCAACCGTGTTCGCTTGATTTCTCGATTAGAATCGAGTAAAGGCCAAATCTACCTGCCCATTAGATTGTGGTATTCAGACGAACTACATCAACGGTATTCTACATCGTTTCTGAGTCGGCAAAAATTTTAAAAGGTAATTTCCACATCCTAACTATAGATTTCGCTGCGTTAGGATTTATTTTGATAAGTCCAATACTATGCATGTTGTTTGACGTTCCTCATAGAACCCAACATTGAGCGTGCAGGATGAGCTAATGTGGAGGTGGTCGAGCTTTAATGGCAAGTAAAGGACATTTTTATGTTCTTTAATAAATAATGACTCACGATGAACTAAGTTTTACGTTACCGCTATGTTTAAATTTTCATAATGTCGAATACTACATGATTTAGTATCTCATTATATCAATCTATCCCAATGTGTGATAAAGATTGAATGATTTTAAATAAAGATTAGACAATAAAGATTTTATTTAAGTCTTAAACTAATACTGTTTAGATTGGTTATATGATATGAATTTTTAGAAAATGAAGAAGGAACATCCTGAGATGATTCAAGTATTTGTCAAAAAAAAAAAAAAAAACTTTTTGAAAAGCGAAAAAAAATTACTATGATTTTCAAACGTTTTAAAAGCAGGGTGTTACAAGGACAATAGTTGTTTGAGAATAGAGACTGAAAGAAGTATACTAGTAAAAGCGAAAGCTTTAAGTATTATCGTGAGATCGTTAGTGCATATACTGAAAGCATTTCTTTACAAGTTATTTACACTATTAATGTTTGAATGATAATCATGTTTAATTAAATAGTCTCCGTTATGATGTTTTACATTTTGACATTGTGGTCCATCGCGGATGAACAAAAGATCACATATCAGTTACTTGTAAAACATGAATATTTGCTTCAAACCCTGATGGAAGTGAACAACCCATCGTGAATAGTTGTAGTGTTAACCTTACAGTTTCTCTTGACTGATTATTTACACTAGTGCACTGTGTGCATTGAATCGATACCAGAGAGGGGAAATTCATTTTATACTGATCGTAATAAATGAACTAGTCCTCGGTTAATTACAACGTACTCTTATCGTGTAAGATATAAACAGACACGTGCATACTGTGCTTGCTACTTTAATTCACCAAAAGGTAAATTCATTATGTTGGGTCAATAGTCGTCGTGTTTTGGGTAGAGATCAACAGTTAAAAATGTCTGCGCTCCAGGTGCACAATAAAGTCAGACGAATTGTACATTAATGATTATCAGATTGACACCATAAAAATATTGAAATTGTTCGCTCTCAAATTGTCAATTTGATATTTAATATTTCAGTTCGATTAACGATCATTTCTTTTTTGCTTTTAAATCACGATTATTTCATTTGCAAGACGTATTTATTATTAAAAATAAAATAGATAACCAAACAGACAACACAATAAGGAAAAATATAATTATAACTTTTTTTAATATTTACATATATCGATGTACATTAAGTTTGTACGAATTGCACATTAGTGACTGTTATATTACACAATGTCGAACAAAAATTGAACAAACTAAATTTTCAGTGACTGTTATATTGCACAATGTCGAAATAAAACCGAAAAAACCAAATTCTCAGTTAAAAGATTTTAATTTTTGGTTCGATTGTCTTTCTTTACTCTTATAACTCGATTATTTTGGTTCGAGATCGTCTTTTTTCTTTTTTAATTTACATAATCGAAGTAACCGGATGATGAAACTAAATAAAAGTTATTATTATCAATTTTTTTATATTTTTTTATGTTACATAATATTTATTTTCAAATAAATATGAAATAAATTAGTAAAATATTAATCATAGTTGATTAATCACAAATTTGACACATGAACTAAATTGTAATATATTTAAATTTCTAAAATTGCAACCAAGTCCTTATGACTTGTCAAATTCACAAAATAAAGTCCCTCCCAAAAAAACAAAAATCCCGTCAGACACTTCATTTGTGCCGCCGTCGGCCAAGATGACCACAGTTCGACACATTTTCTGGCTACCGTCAATGGCCCACCGTGAACATCCGACCCCGTGAATTTATGGCCTCCATGAACGTACGACGAGGGTGTCGGAGCTCCTGAACATCTCGCGCTAGATGTGAAGGACGGGCGCTTTGTCTAGGTAGTCGGTGATGTCCGACTGACGGAAGTGACGGGTTGAGAGTTATTGTGGCTCATCGTGACGAACGACTGAGTGAGCACCTGTTAGTCCGCCGGGAGTTTGAAAGAGGTCGGTGGCTGCATTTGGTGGTCCAGCGAGGGTCATCGATGTAACACTTCGCCTACTACAATCTAAAACTGATGCAAAAACAAAGTAACTTTTTTTTTTCACGTTTTGGCTTCAAAAACTCTGACTTAATTTTCAAAAATACTTTAAATTAAATGCGGGAGTGCTACTACTTTAATCAAACTGGTTATCTGAATCTGTATCTTTAATCTAAATCTTTAACTTAAATCTTTAATCTGAATCTGAATCTATATGCATGCCGTCTAATAAAATGATGTGGATCCCATTGCGGAACCGTATGACGGTATTGTACATGCACACTTGAATAATTGAAAATACATGATGCATGCCGCTTAATACTGGAAAATTGATCCCTTTACAGGATAAAGGCAGGATTATACATGCATACTTAATGTCTGGAATGTCTAGCATGCGGAAGCTGGAAAATAAACTACATGACTCCGAACAGTCTGAAATTAAACTTATACAATAAATAAACACATAAACAAATGTCCACACGCTTGGACCACCACACTGCCTCGCTGATCATGCACCGCGCTGGACCCCATCACCTAAAAAGATAATAGTGTCGGCGTGAGTACAAAATAATCAACAGTACTCCGCAGGAACCAACACTGAAATATACAACACATGTACTCATTCGTCATGAAATAAGTATATCCGGAAATAACTTGTAGCGCCCCATTTGTTTTAGATTATTTTTGAAATTAATTATTTATTTTATTGTCCTAATTTATTTTATTCGTGCTCGAATATTAATTCCTATGTGATTATATGCTCGTAATTGTCTAATTGTATTAATTTTAATGTCGAGCCGAATTATAATTAAGTTAATTATTTTATTAGTCGAGCGAGGCGAACATCGAGCCTAGTTGAGTATTTTACATTCGAACGCACTAAGCAACCAAGCCTCGAACCCACGCCCGCATCATCCCATGTCCAACCCGGTTTACTCAAAGAACCGCCCCATGCATGCATGACTTGTAAAGCCATTATTTGAATTTTTGAATTTCACGTTTGGTAACCTTAACATCAGCAGCCGTTAACCCTTAATTGGGGCATTATTATTTGATTTTATTGTTAAGAAGTTACAAATCCTTGCCATTAAAAGGGAGTCATCATCACTCTCTTCTCTCCCTCACCCTCCCACTTTCACGTCTCTCACCTCCCTCCCTCTCCAACGTTTCAGAACTTTTCCTCATCTCTCCACTCCGTGAATCTTATCCGGCCGCACGACTTCCCGTAACAACGATCAGTCGCGGTCCTCTAGCGTACCCCTTCCACCTCGATGTTCAGTTTATCCGGTAAGACACGGCCACGACCAGCAGCATCTATTTTCGACGGGGTCAAATCCAGTCCAGTCGCCATAGTTTCTGTCAGCCGAGTTGCAAGAAGTTCCGTCTTCATCAGATCGTCGACCGTTCGCATCGCAGCACCCGAGAGAAGGATTTTCCCATGGGCAGCAGAAATTAATGATCCATTTTTTTCAATATACAAGCTTATTTTCATGTCGACTTTGGGTGTTCCGTCGGGCCTCGATAAGTGAGTCGAGCATTAGCAAAAACTTTCAAGAGGAGAAGCCATTTGTGGTGTCATTTTATTATTTCGAGGTTCCAATCACTTCTTTTGAGCTCACCTTCATCGTCTCGAGAAGTATTCTGGCCGTCTTTTCCGACGAAACTCTATTCCCGTCATTTGTTCGATTCCTTTAACCGGGCTCGTAATTTCCCGAAGACAGGTAACATTTCCGAACATACTCATTATTTCTTTCATATTCGTATATCACATGTTAGAGATATATGTCGTACGTTATATCAAATCCTTGTTTGAAGTCGGATTTCTTTCGTTTGTATAGTTCATGAATTATGATGATATCTGCAGCTCTGTTGTTCCTCGATTTTAGCCTTCATAAACGTGTTGTCTGATGTTGGGTACTTCATATGAAATGAAGTTCATTTTGTTAGCTTTATCTGAGCTTTGGAATCATGTGATTCTGATTTGAAATGAATAAGTTTTGATTTTTACAAAATTTTCGCGCAAGCAGTTTTTAACAAAACCCAGCAGCATGTACTTATTTTATGTCTGACTTGTTTATCATGTCTTAACGTGCTCAAGCATGAGAATGATCTTCATGAAAGTTATAGGTAATTTTCTTAGCTTTCTAAAGAGATAGGATGAATGTTGATATGGAGGTCTGTAGCTTCACTTATCTTGCAAATACTGAGGTCCTGTCAGCAGTTAAATTTAAATGGTGGTTTGTAACTCAGTTTTATATGTTTGATGAATATTCTCCTGGTAGATGACTTTATTTGTTTTCGGTGTCTTCATAAGAATTGTAGAAGCATGTCTTATGGTTCTATTAAAACTTGAATCATGTTAATATGAATTATGTGCTGATATTTATGTCGATTTCAAAAACGCTGCCCGGGTTAGGTTTTGAAAAACTTACGTGGTGTTTTCGGAAATGGGATTTCCCTGATTAAATGCATGCTTAAAAACTTATGTGAGCTTATTTGGACTAAGTGATTGTTATGATTAGTTGTTCATGGGTGGTATAGTTCTTAAACTAAAGCAGAAGCATATTTATCCAAAATAAAACAAGTAGTTCAATCATGAAAAACAACAGGTGGAAGCAAGAGGAAATAAACATTCAACAATGAATGACCACCACTCGATCGTATTCTCGATGTGCCCACACTTTCTTAACCTACATCCGTGAAGAGCAGGTGGAGGTGAGCATATATGGAATCCGTGGTGCTCACCACTATGCAATAAACAATAATTAAGATAAAACATTAATCACAAGATAAGACAGGTATGGTCACCGCATGTATACATAAGTAATTAGTTATTCCAACCTCCTATCCCAAGTTCGTTCTCATGTGCACACATATATCAATAGACTACTACCGACTATATATCGAAAGCCACGTCCCTCGGCCTTCTGGTCTTACAACGAGTGTCCGTCCAGTAGGAGTCTCCCCCGAAGGCCCAGCCTCAGCATCGGACTTACATCGTGGTACTTATCACTGACCGAGCACAGCCCTAGTCTCAAGAGACGTGTCCTTCGCAAGGACGTAAAGAGGAAATTACCCACATCGGGGTCGTTCTACAATTACGGGGATAATCATTTGACGGCTGATACAGCTCACGTCGAGGGCTACATGGTTCGCTTACATACATTGATAACACCATACGAAAGGCAATAATTTACTGAATAGCAATTTTAAATAAAACCCACCTAGTTACCGAAGCGATAGATATCACAAAATAGGTGTAGGCGGCGAGCTCGGCTCGTCTAGCACCTACATTATCAATCATTGGAACATGTTGAACAATTTGGTTTTATTATTATAACTGTTAGTTCATGCATGTGTAGGTGCTTTATGTACGTATTTGTTTTATTTTTTGATAGTTAAGTAGTGCCTATTGATATTTAAAGTTTTAAATTGGGATTTTGCGAAAAATTAACTCTGATTTTTATAAATAAATTCAGAAAACTCTGTAAATCAAAACGGGGTGTTACAGTATGGTATCAGAGCTAGTCTGTTTTTCTGCACACTATCTCTAGTGTTAGTATGTTTAATGACCATTTGACCCACTCGCTTTCGTCTCGCCGCGCTAGCTCGAGGTATGAGATTTGTTGTTTTATTTATCTTATATGGGGCTTAGGACTATCCACCTTTGTTATAATTGGAATTCTAGTGTTTGGTGATGAACTCTAGAAATTTTTCTCTCTATAAGTTTCGAGTTAGCAACTTGAGCGAGCTAACTCGTAGATAGTTGAGATTTTCGTATATGCGCCATAACTTTTCTGGTGACCAAAGTCAGGATGCCTTAGTGAGATTAGACAACCGAGAAGTCCGAATGTGTGGGATCACTCGAACGTCTGGGGCAGCTGACGAGTGGACAGGAGGAGTAGTGGTGGAATCCAATAGTTGGAGTGCGATATTGGGATTTAAAGCTTCGATCGATTTGTCAACCGATGTCGAAGAGTTCTGTTGATCGATTAGGTATTGCTAACGTGATTCTTGAGAATAGCGAAATCTCGAGGAAAGCAATGGCTAACTTTTTTATTGCGTGGTTATGAACGTTGACCGCGAAGACTGACAGTTTGACGGAATGACTCCGTAAACTCAAGGGGATCCAACGTACTGTTTATGCAGAGTCCTAACTCAACCATTCTGTTATCGTATGCTATGCCGATTATTGACATTAAGGCCAGAGGAGGATCGTGCTATTTCATGTTAGGTGCGAATGAAGGATAATCCTCACCGAGGAATATTTTCCTTGGAACAGTGTGATTGCATGGATAAGGAGATTGGTAATGTACAACAGAGAGGATCAACTGTGAACGAATGTAGTTGAATCCTCACGTGGATGAACTCTTATGCTCGACATTCGGTTGATATAGAGGGAGAATTCCGTGAGTATGATCTGACTTAGGACGAGGATGAACTGAGCAAGGAGTGGACAACTAACTGGGAATTGAGATCGTGTGTTGTCTATTAATCTTTCCATTTTCCGTATTTTATTTCTTCATATTGTTGTGCAATTCTTGTATTTGATGCTTGGATCTAACTTTGTTTAGAGACTTTGTGGAAAAAGAAGGATAAGCATATTTGTTCTCTGCTAAACCTTATTTGTCGGAAGGTTTGTGATTTTGTTTGCGATAACTCCGAGTCCGTGCACTCGAGAAAGAAAGGTCGGCGCAAGCCACTATGGTATCTTGATCTGGAGGCCATCGACGACCATTTATCGTGTTGAGATTGAATCGTATGTCGCATCAGAAATAATTTTCCTCGATCGGGAGACGTCGACTAATGCGAGGAAGGTGTCTTTCCTTGAAGGATTATGAAGGATCTTTTAAGGAGGGTAGTCGAGCCTGGAGCATGTGCATTTTTGAAGCGTAGAGCCGCTTGTATTCTCGAACTTGCGTTTCGTTGTAAACTTTGACAAGTTTTTGTTATTTTACTTGTCTTTGGCCGTCGAGATAAATCTTTCATTTTCTTGGAATTTTGCACAACCTTTGAAAATCCTTGTCTTTGTTTTCTCGTTCGCTTGGAGTTTCATCAAGTTTTGCGATCTGATGTACCAATTTAGACAAGTGTTTTCAATTTTTTGCTTGTCTTATATCATTCTTTCTGTTGTATTTGGATATTCCATTCATCCGAACCAATTAATCTTTATCACTATCGAGAACGAGTTGCACCATTTATGAGACGCACCACTCATCTAGATGCACCTAAGAGTATTCCAGGGGAGCAACAAAGAGGGCCACCAGGCAAGCAAGGCGAGTTACAAACAACCTCAACACTGGATGAGCCACTCTGTTTCATGGAAAAGAATGCTACACATTGACAACCGTAAGCCTAACTGATGGACGATGAAGGATGATCAACTATGATCGCGAGATGAAGACCTGTTCGATCAACTGAGGGCAACTGCAAGTCGGATAGTGATTCTTTTCGTGCTAAGTAACGTAATGGCGACTGCGACGGAAAGTCTAGTTGTAATTCTGTAGCAACGTCATAGTCTATCTCTAAAAACGCGGAGATGTAACGAAAATACCCGAAGATGTAATCGAGGTCATTACGATGAAAGAAGCCTCTCGCCTAGACCTTGAGGTGTGAACTCTGGGTAGTGCAGATAAGTGGAGCTCGTTCAGGACTGCTGGCATGATTCGCTACTGGAGGAAGAGCTTACGTGACGGCCGACGCTGTTAGTCGGAAGAGCCAAAGTGAGCTAGCTAGTGGGTGTCTCGAAAGGAGCCACTGACCTACTACCATTCTCAAATGGAGAGCTGCATTATATTTCCTTTGAGGATTTCTGTCTATTTCTAGCGTTGGGTCTTTTAGCGTGTTAGAGTGTGTTGTTGGAATAAGGTAGTGGACTTGGAACTCGATTTTATGCCCTGTTATTTTTGTGACCTAGAAACTTTTGAATTCGTGTAAAACCAAAAAGCTTGTTTGGAATGAAACCCATCGGTATACATTTTTGTGGAAAAAACCCTTCTCTTGCTATTGCTTTAGGCTTTGTGAAATCTCAAGTCAGAAAAATTTTTAGTATTGAGAAAAACCATAGATTAAATTTTCTTGTCGAAATCTTGAACCGATCGTCGACCTTGGCTGGATGGAGCCACGCGAAGTCGTGGTTGAGTAGGCACGCTCGTGCTGAGAGACGCTAGGCCAACTGCAGGACGGACCGTTGACTCGTACGAAAGCTGCAACCACCATTACCGAATGCAGGAACTCCATAGTCCATTGTGTATGACCAAACCTAGACCTTGCGGCTGGTCTCTAAACAGGTGCACGTGAGCATCCTGGCGCCCCGCATATGCAGCGCCTGCGAGCGTGTTGCGTCTCGGAGGATAGTGCATAATAAATTCAAAGTCCATTTTATTTTTCTTTTGAACGATTTGACCACCGAGAGCTACAAGTTCCACTGAACTGCGTTTGAATCCTTGATCGATAATGTTGATAAGGAAGCATGGTCGATAGGTTTCCTATGTCTATGCGAGGATTTCTCGAGATCGCGAGATAGAGGACTTGTGTTGCCAGCAACTAAAGTCGTGAGAGGCTACGTTTGTGTCTTAAAATCGTGTATTGTAAGTATGAGTATAGCGGGGCTATACTACGTGCTTGGTTTCACATTTACAGTGATAATTGCTTCGGCAAGAAGTCACGTGTGCGTCGAGATTGTGGGTAAGTTTCCGGCATGACCCGAGCATCATGTTGAAACTCATCTCTACGTGTCAACCACGATTTTTTGACCGATGATCTCACGGTCGAGGCACTATGAGACTTGTTGAGGTCGTGTGTGCATGTTGTGTTGTGGTTTGCGATTTCTCACCATGGGTGGGCCATTTTGTGTTTTTGTGTATCGAGCGAGTATCGTGATGGTACCATTCGAGTTTCCCTTATCGTATGACTAAAGGTGTGGTATACCTTAGTTTGGGGTAAATGTGGATCCGCTGTTGTGTATGGTTAGTCCTTGGAGATCCTTGCTCGAGTCGGTGACTTGGCTTATCGGCTAGCTTTACCACCAGGTTTATCAGGGGTGCATGATGTGTTTTATGTCTCGATGTTGCGTAGATATGTGCATGACCCGGACCACGTGGTGGACTTCGGTGAACTGCGGGTCGAGCAAGACTTTACCTATGAGGAGGTACATATGGCCATTTTGGACCAGGGTGTCCATCGACTGAGGAATCGGGTGGTGAGCCTTGGAAGGTGCTGTGGAGCCGACATAACGAGTCTGAGACGACTTGAGGGAAGGAGACCGAGATTAGGGGGAGATTCCGTACCATCTTGTTTAGGAGGCCTTTGTATTCTAGTAATTCGTTAGTTTTCTTTTCTCTTCGAATTCCGAGGTCGGAATTCCTTTTAAGGTGGGTAGATTGTAGCGCCCCATTTGTTTTGGATTATTTTTGGAATTATTTATTTATTTTTATTGTCCTAATTTATTTTATTCATTCTCGAATATTAAATCCTATGTGATTATATGCTCGTAATTGTCTAATTAAATTAATTTTAATGTCGAGCAGAATTATAATTAAGTTAATTATTTTATTAGCCGAGCAAGGCGAACATCGAGCCTAGTCGAGCATTTTACATTCGAACACGCCAAGAAACCAAGCCTCGAACCCACACCCGCACCATCCCATGCCCAACCCGGTTTTCTCAAAGAACCGCCCCATGCACGCATGGCTTGTAAAGCCTTTATTTGAATTTTTGAATTTCACGTTTGGTAACCTTAAGATCAGCAGCCATTGACCCTTAATTGGGGAATTATTATTTGATTTTATTGTTAATAAGTTACAAATCCTTGCCATTAAAAGGGAGCCATTATCACTCTCTTCTGTCCCTCACCCTCCCACTTTCACGTCTCTCACCTCCCTCCCTCTCCAACGTTTCAGAACTTTTCCTCATCTCTCCACTCCGTGAATCTTCTCCAGCCGGACGACTTCCCGTCATAGCGATCAACCGCGGTCCTCCAGCGTTTCCCTGCCACCTTGATGTTCAGTTTATCCAGTGAGACACGACCATGACCAGCAGCTTCTATTTCCGGTGAGGTCAAATCCAGTCTAGTCGCCATAGTTTTTGTCAGCCGAGTTGCAACAAGCTCCGTCCTCATCAAATCGTTGGCCGTTCGCATCGCAGCACCCGAGAGAAGGATTTCCCCATGGGCAGCAGAAATTAATGCTCTATTTTTTTTTTCAATGTATAAGCTTATTTTCATGTCGACTTTGGGTGTTCCGTCGGGCCTCGATAAATGAGTCGAACATTAGCAAAAAGTGCTTTCGTGAAAGCACGAGAAGATGAGAAGCTATTTGTGGTGTCGTTTTATTATTTCGAGGTCCCGGTCATTTCTTTTGAGCTCACCTTCGTCGTCTCGAGAAGTATTCCAGCCGTCTTTTCCAGCGAAACTCCATTTCCGTTGTTTTGTTCGATTTATTTAACCGTGATCGTAATTTCCCGAAGGCAGGTAACATATTCGGTAGTTTTCATATATCACATGTTAGAGATATATGTCGTATGTTATATCGAATCCTTGTCTGAAGTCGGATTTCTTTCGTTTGTATAGTTCATGAATTATGATGATATCTGCAGCTCTGTTGTTCCTCGATTTTAGCCTTCAGAAACGTGTTATCTGATGTTGGGTTCTTGATATGAAATGAAGTTCATTTTGTTAGCTTTCTTTGAGCTCTGGAATCATGTGATTCCGATTTGAAACGAATAAGGTATGACTTTTACAAAATTGTCGCGCAAGCAGTTTTTAACAAAACCCGGCAGCATGTCCTTATTTTATGTCTGACATGTTTATCATGTCTTAACGTGCTCAAACGTGAGAATGATATTCATGAAAATTATAGGTCTTTTCATTAGCTTTCTAATGAGATAGGATGCATGCTGATATGGAGGTCTGTAGCTTCACTTATCTTGCAAATACTGAGGTCATGTTAGCCGTTAAATTTAAATGGTGGTCTGCAACTCGGTTTTACATGTTTGATGATTAATCTACTGGTAGATGACTTCATTTGTTTTCGGTGTCTTCATAAGAATTGTAGAAGCATGTCTCAGGGTTCTATTACGACTTGAATCAAGTTAATATGAATTATGTGTTGATAGTTATGTCGATTTCAAAAATGCTGCCCGGGTTAGGTTTTGAAAAACTTACGTGGTGTTTTCGGAAATGGGATTTCCTTGATTAAATGCATGCTTAAATGCTTATGTGAGTTTATTTGGACTAAGTGATTGTTATGGTTAGTTGTTCATGGGTGGAATAGTCATTTATAGGCTATTTATTAAATGTAGGTGCTAGACGAGCCGAGCTCGCCGCCTACACCTATTTTGTGATATCTATCGCTTCGGTAACCAGGTGGGTTTTATTTAAAATTGCTACGCAGAAAATTATTGCCTTTCGTATGGTGTGATCAATGTATGTAAGCGAACCATGTAGCCTTCGATGTGAGCTGTATCGGCCGTCGAACAGTTATCCCCATAACTGTAGAACAACCCCGATGGGGTAATCTTTTCTTTACGTCCTTGCGAAGGACACGTCGCTTCGGACTAGGGCTGTGCTCGGTCAGCGATAAATACCCCGATGTCAGTCCGATGGCGAGGCCGAGCCTTCGGGGGAGACTCCTACTGGCTGGACACTCGTTGTAAGACCAGAAGGCCGAGGGTCGTGGCATTCGATATATAGTAGGCAGTAGTCTATTGATATAGGTGTGCACATAAGAACGAACTTTTGATTGGAGGTTGGGATAATTAATTACTTATGTATACATGCGGTGACCATACCTGTCTTATCTTTTGATTAATGTTTTATGTCAATAATTGTTTATTGTATAGTGGTGAGCACCACGGATTCCATATGTGCTCACCCCCACCTGCTCTTCACGGATGCAGGTTAAGAAAGTGCGGCCACGGCGAGAAGACGATCAAGTGGTGGTCATTCATTCTTGAATGTTTATTTCCTCTTGCTTCCACCTATTGCTTATCATGATTGAACTACTTGTTTTATTTTGGATAATTATGCTTCCGATTTAGTTTAAGAACATGATGGATGTACCATTGGAACATGTTGAACAATTTGGTTTTATTTTTATAACTGTTAGTTCATGCATGTGTAGGTTTTTTATGTTTGTACGTATTTGTTTTATTTGTTGATAGTTAAGTAGTACCCGTTGATTTTGAAAGTTTTAAATTGAGATTTTGCGAAAAATTAACTCTGATTTTTATAAATAAATTTGGAAAACTCTTTAAATCAAAACGGGGCGTTGCATAACTGATCTTAAATCTGGCAAACTAAAACAATCCGTTTTGATCGGGATTCATGTGCACAGTTCGGGTGGCCTTAGCCGCCCCGGAACCTGGATAGTGCCCTTAGTCTCTCAACTCAGACGATAAGTAGCTGCAAGGACCCCCATGGGATTCGTTGCCCTTGGACAAAATATATTGTATCTACATACATACCTCAGACATGGTAAATGATTATAAGCAATGTAATACCTAGTGCTGGGCCCCCACCTAATATGCTGAATATTTTGTGCAAGTGCTGAACTGACTGGTGTAGCTGTCAGAGGCTATGCTCTCCTTAAGCTACCAAAATATACAAGAAAATAATCTAAGAAGTTTGCTCTATTGAACTTCTGATCTTAAGTCTTTAACACTTCGACTATGCACAAGATTATCACTCAAATCATTTATATCGAATTAAATCGAGTCTTTAAACTTCATGATTTTTAGAAAATCATACAAAACCTTAAAAATATTGAAACTTGGCAGTTAAATTGTTAACTTACTCAAGTATATGTTGTACGAATTTCAGTTTATTTGAACATCAATAGCTTGGTCAACTTGAATCTTAATCTTAACATAAACATGTAGTTTACACGCATATGCTCAAAGAATTTTATAAAATCTTGCACTTATCATCTAATGCTCGAACTTGGTGATCTTGGTCACAACTCATGCAAGAAAGTTTCCTTAAAATTTCACATTAAACGCGCAAGTATTGAGTGAGTTCTCTAGCAACAAACTTAAACTTGACATGCATCCGGTCTTGAGCTTATAAATGACTCCTTTCTCATCATAAAATTTTGAAATTTGGCAAGCGTGCTACCAACATATATGTAAACATGTCATACAAATTTCACATTTTTATCATACATATATTTCAACTTATCCAAGTTCAAAGTTGTTGCTGAAATCGGGCATATAAAAATTAACTTGCATGCTTAACTTCAAAAATCTAGAATTCGAGTTCTACTTGGCCAAATGACATGATTCTTGTTCCTACGTACTCCTTATTTACATAAAAAATATCCACATAAAGCATACTTTCTCAGTTTTTGCATAGCATAGTAAAAAATGCAAGTAAATAACACTTATATGCCATGCATGTGAGTTGGGAGAACTTAAACATCTTGCATGCTTGTAATCACTAAAAAACTGAACATATATGGTATAATTATACATCAATCAACTCCTCATCTCATCTATAACATGATTCTAAAATTATTTGAGCATACCAACATCTTAAACGTGAAGTGCAAGAAAACTCAGGTATGCTCGGTGATGGCCTATTAGACTTGCTCCCGGCTTTTGCTTGCTTCTTCTCGAATTTTTACTAAGTTTCCAAGAGTTATACTTAGTTGAGTAAATGGTGTTTAAAATACAGTCTCATGGGTGTTAACTTTTAAGCTTGCATGAGGACAAGAGGGGACAAACTATTGCACACACCAACCTCTATACATATGGGGCTTTGTTGGTGTGGTGGCTGGTCATGTGGGCTGAGAATCTCTGATTCTCTTGCACTAAAAGGGATGGTGATGCTCTGGTCAAAGCACTAAGGGAACAAGATCTTGCACCCTCAGTAAAATACTCATGCCCATACTAGTTAAGATTTAAAAAATGCTAATGGAGTCTTGACTTGGCTAATCCAATCTTGGGCATGGCTTAGGCTGAAACTTAAGCTTAAAATGTCTAATCACCCTCTATTATACATGAATGACTGAGTGGCGAATGCACTTGGCCGCGTTTGCGGCTTCGCTTGAAATTCTTCGACTTGTTGATGTTCGAGGCCACTTCTAAAGACGATTATGGTGTTCTAAGAGCTTGCTAAGATGGCTAAATTCTCAAGGTTCAAGGCTTGGTGGCTCAGTTGACTAGAAACAAGACACGTAACCGTTCGGCTAGTGCCGCTCGCACGAAGTTTGACTTGCTTGATTGCTTGCATTTATATGACTTCTTATAAAATTAAAAGGGTTCGAAAGGGACTAATAGCCGACGGTTATTGTCTAGATTTCAAAAGCTCGGAGGCTCGACTTGCCGTGGGTGCGAGTTCGACTAGGGTTCGACTCGTTTGCCACATGTTCTCGGCGATTCGGCACGAACATAAATGTCGAACTTAATAAATGAAATAATCTAACTTACGTAAAAATATTAAGGCAAATAAGCACATAAAATCACATAAGTCACATAATAAAACTTAGTCGAACAACTCAAAAAAGTTCGAATGATACCGATTTTACTTTAAAGTCGAGCAAGTGAAACAAATTCGTTTTATTAACTGATCGGGGGGTTACAACCTATCCTCCTTAAAATATTTACGTCCTCGGAAATACAAAACTAGGGTACAAGGTCAGAACTCATACTACAAACTATACACGCACGTACAAAATAAAAGTACTTAGGTACAACTGTACAACTCAAAACTGAAAATCTGGATATCTAGCTCTGAACTCGGCCCCTCTCTCTCAAGTGGCTTCTGACTCGTCGTGGCGAGTCTAACAAACTTTGACGAGCGCTATATCTTTTTTCCTCAGCCGCCGAACCTTTAGGTCCAGAACTGCTACCGGCTGCTCATCATAAGTCAGGTTCTACCCGACTTCTAGCTCGCCAAAGTTTACTATGTGACTCGGGTCATACACATACTTTCTCAACATCAAAACGTGGAAGACGTATGTACACCTGAGAGCTCCGGGGAAAACGCCAGACGGTAAGCTGTCATGCCAGAATATCAAACGGCCCTATAAAACGGGGCTGCAATTTCCTCTTCTTCTCGAATTGTATAACGCCCTTCATTCGTGTGACTTTCAGGAACAGTTTATCTCCTTACTCAAACATAAGCTCCTTTCTACGCTTGTTAGCTCTGTGCATCTTTCAGCCTCGCTCGGATCTCGGCGACCTTCTGCACCATTTCATCGATCAACTTAGGACCGAAAACCTACCTTTCTCCAACTTTATCCCAATAAAGGGTGAGCGGCAGTTACGCCTGTACAAAGCTTTGTACCGCGCCATCTTGATCGACGAGTGATAGTTGTTATTGTAGGCGAACTCCACAGTGGTTAATAACTCTTCCCACGAACAACCTCGATCTAGGACATAAGTCCGAAGCATGTCATCAAGCATCTGGATGGTCCATTCTGACTGTCCGTCGGCCTGTGGGTGGTAAAAGGAGTTAAAACTCAACTTCGTCCCCATGGACCCGTTCAAACTCTCTCAGTAATGGCCAGTAAACCTGGGATCTCGATCTGATATAATCTCGACAAAAACACCGTGATATCGAACAATTCCACGAAGGTACATCTCGGCTAACTGTTCTATGGACATGTCCATCCTGACGGGCATAAAAAGGCCAACTTCTTCAGTTGGTCCACTACTACCCATACCTCGTCGTGGTGCTCAAACACATCGGTAACCCTGTGACAAAATCCATGGTCAGTTTCTCCCACTTCCAAAACGGGATCTCTAATGGTTGCCACACTCCTGGTGGAACCTTATGCTCGACTTTCACTTGCTGACAAACCAAACACTCCTCCACAAACTCGGCTACTTTTCTCTTCATGCCCTTCCACCAAAATGACATTTTCAAGTCGTGATACAATTTGGTGCTACCGGGGTGTGCCAAATATGGAGCACTATGCGCCTCGATCAAGATCTCTTTATTAAAGGCCTCGACGTTCGGCACAACAATCTTTCCCTTGTATTCTAAGGCACCATTCGTGCCTCTATCAAAACCTTCTACTTCGCCGGCACGAAGCTTTGCCTCCATCCAACGAATGAACTTGTTCGAACGCAGATTTTGCCAAATCTTACCTCAAAGTGTGGGCCACACCCTCAAGGAACTGATATTCCCCCACGAATCTGACTGGGGAAGTGAATTGACCACTTCTAACTGCATCCGAGCAAACTCCCGAATCAACTCGCCTTTCCCTTGCGGCTGAGAGCGTCGGAATCTATGTTCACCTTTCTCGGATGATAGTTGATGGTGCAGTCATAATCTTTCACCAGTTCCAACCATCGCCTCTGACGCATGTTGAGCTCCCTCTGAGTGAAGATGTATTGTATACTCTTGTGGTATGTAAAGATCTCGCATCGACCGCCATACAAATAATGTCTCTAGATCTTCAGGGCGTGAACCACAGCTGCCAACTCAAGATCATGAGCCGGGTAGTTCTCCTCGTGCGGCTTTAGCTGTCGAAAAGCATAAGCCAAAACCCTGTCTTCTTGCATCAAAACACAAACTAGACCCTATTTCGAGGCATCGCATAAATAGTGAAACCCTGTGGGGGATTTGATATAGTCAACACAGGAGCCGTCATTAGCCTTTCTTTAAGCTCTTGGAAGCTTGCTTCACAACAGCTGCTCCACTCAAACTTCACCGACTTCCTCGTCAATCGACACAAGGGTAGGTCAATCTTGGAAAACCCCTCGATGAATTGTCTATGATAGCCAGCTAATCCGAGAAAACTCCGAACCTCGGTGGCATTCTTTTGTGTTAAACAGTTCCGGACTGCCTTAATCTTCCCTGGGTCCACTTCAATCCCTCCAGATGTGACAATGTGGCCAAGAAAACCCACTCGATCAAACCAAAATTCTCATTTTGAGAACTTGGCGTACAGTTTCTCCTACCTGAGAGTCTCGAATGCAGTCCTCAAATGCTGCTCATGTTGTTCTGGGCTACTGGAATACATCAATATGTCGTCATTGAAGATTATGACAAATCGGTCTAAGAATGGATGGAAGACACAGTTCATGAGATTCATGAACACTGCTGGCAGCATTACTCAAGCCAAACAGCCTCACCACGAACTCATAGTGACCGTATCTGGTTCTGAAAGCTGTCTTGGCCATGTCAGCCTCCTTGATTTTTAGATGAAGGTAACCAGAACGAAGATTTATCTTCGAGAACACGCTGGCTCCCCTCAACTGATCGAATAAGTCCTCTATCATGGGAAGCGGATATTTATTCTTCACCATCACTGGTTCAATTCTCGATAGTCGATGCACATACGCAAAGTCCCATCCTTCATCTTAACAAAGAGGACATGTGCTTCCCAAGGTGAAACGCTCGGTTAAATGAAATTGACACTCAATAGTTCCTGAATTTAAGCCTTCAACTCCTGAAGATCCTTCGACGCCATACGATACGGCGCTTTCGATACTGGTCCCGCTCCAGGAACTAGATCAATCATGAACTCCACCTGGTGGTTAGGTGGTTCTCCGGGGAGCTATTCTGGAAAGATGTCCACGAAGTCACGAACAATGGGTATATCTTCGAGTTTCAGCTTCTCCGAAGTCTCCCCAACTATATTGACAAGAAATCCCTGAGAGTCCTCCCTCTACAAACACTTCGTCGCCTTCTCCATGGAAATAACACACGGTAGGGTTCAGGCCTTCGTCCCAAAGAACGTGATGCGGTCTCCCTCGCTCAAGTGTAGTGTCATCTCCCTGTCACGATATCTGATGTATGCACGGTACCTCGCCAACCAATCCATATCGAGAATCAGGTCGAAATCCTTCATGTCGATAACAAACGCGTCTACGTCTAGGGTTATACCGCCGATATCAATGCTAAGATTCTTGGCCAGGGAACTCAAAACTATCTTCCTCCCCGAAGCCAGGCTGATCTCGAGAGGGTCGACAATTCTTACTCCCTGGGCCCATATGGCTGATAAACACTCGGCCGAGACAAACGAATGCATCGCCCCGGTATCAAACAAAGCGAAGACTGGAATAATGAATGAAGATAGCATGCCGGACATAGTAACTGGCTGCTCTGCGGCTCCTGCCTGATCAAGGGCATAGATATGTGCTGGACCTCCCAGTGGCTTGTTCGGGATCAGCTGATGCTGACCCGACTGACGCTGAGCACGATCTAGGCACTCCTCCCTCATGTGGCCTAGCCTCCGACAGTGTAAATAAATCCCTCGCTCGACCAGACACTCGCACTGGTGGCGACGTTCGCATATAGCACCAGCTAGAACCTGTTGCACGGGCTAAGCTCCATGTGTTGGGCATTGGCCCCTCTGTCTGACTCGTCTGTCAAAGCTGCCCTTCTTGTGCCTCTTGTTTTATTTCGGCGCCTGCAGAAGTGGCGTTGGCTGGGACGGCTGAATATTGGCTGGTGGTCTAGCTGGTGGTGGTGCGGGTGGTGTAGGTGCATCCAATTGCTGGAAAGCCTCGATCTGCTGAGCTCGCTCAACAGTCTCAGCATAGTCTAGGTAGCCATGACTGGTCACCAGATGTCTGATATCTCTCCTTAATCCATTCCGGAATTGGGACGCCTTCTTCTCCTCGGTGTTCAATGGTGCGGAGCAAAGATTCTCTTGTGAGTGAATTCACGCTCGTACTCCTCCACCGAGTGGTTACCCTGCTGCAGGGCATAAAACTCTCGTCCTATTCTCTCACATAAATGGCGAGGATAAAACTTTTCCTCCAGAAGTGCCTTAAGTTGATTCCATGTCAGATCCTCGTGTTCGTCCTTAGTACGTAAATGCCAATAGTCATCCCACCAGTCCCCGACTGCATCGTCAATCTAAAACTTAGTGCAAGAGATCTTATGATGGTCGGAACAACCCATCACACGGAAGATCCACTCCATATTGCGGATCGACTCTCCGACAGCCATTTGGTCATGCTCTCTAGTGAAATGGGGTAGCGAGAAGGTGCAGAACTTGCTGACGACTGCGGCTTGATCTTGATCAGCTAGTACGTTTGGAGCTCCGCGAGGCGGCATTCTGGATATCCAATAACACTTTGATTAGACCAATATAGCCGATTAAGAAATAGCTATACTATACTGCAAACATTTGATGGAAAGTTGAAGACACCTTGCTTGGCTAGAGTTCTGGTTTACTTAATCTTCTATGTTCTGCCTCATATGGGAGTTCTGACTTAGGCTAGAGTCCTTGGACTTAGCTATTTCTAGGGTTCTGTTTAGGGTTTTCTATCTTACAGGAGGATAGCTATCTAGGCCCCTGATATTATTGTACTTGAACTTGAATAAGCACTTGCAATAATATAGACTGAGTTAGGTGACTTACCTCAGAGTCAGCGCGGGCGTGAGCGTGGTGTGGTCGCTTTTCTAAAACATTAAGTATACAAAAACTCTATTTGTGCTCTGATACTAGTTGTAACAGCCCAACCAATCCGCAGTAGGATATTTTCTGCTTTGGGCACGCTCACCCGCACGGTTTTGCCTTTGGGAGCTAGCTCACCAAAATGCGTTCCTACAAGTGAAGGTATCCACAACAACTTATAAGGCATGTTTCATTCTCCTTCACAACCGATGTGGGATACTACAATCCACCCCCCTTGGATGGTCTAGCGTCCTCGTTGGCACATGGTCTGGGTACTAGCTTTGATACCAGGCTGTAAAACTCCGCCTACTACAATGTAGAACTGATGCAAAAGCAGAGTAATTTTTTTTTCGCGTTTTGGTTTCGAAAACTCTGACTTAATTTTCGAAAATACTTTAACTTAAATGCGGGAGTGCTACTACTTTAATCTAACTGGTTATAAGAATCTTTATCTTTAGTCCAAATTTTTAACTTAAATCTTTAATTTGAATCTGAATCTATATGCATGTCGTCTTATAAAATGTCGTGGATCCCCTTGCGGGACCGTATGATGGTATTCTACATGCACACTTGAATAACTGAAAATACTTGATGCATGTCACCTAATACTGGAAAATGGACCCCTTTGCAGGATAAAGGCGGGATTATACATGCATACTTAATGCCTAGAATGTCTAGCATGCGGAAGATGGAAAATAAACTACATGAGTCCGAATAGTTTGAAATTAAACTTACACAACACATAAAGACATAAACAAATGTCCACGCGCCTCGGATGGTGTGGCTCGTTCCTTCTTACTGAGGTTTAAGCTTGGCTCGGACCACCACACCACCTTGCTGATCATGCACCGCGCTGAACCCCATCACATAAAAAGATAATAGTGGGGGCGTGAGTACAAAATAATCAATGGTACTCCGCATGAACCAACACTGAAATATACTACACATGTAATCATCCATCATGAAGTAAGTATACACAAAAATAACTGACCTTGAATCTACCAAACTACAACAACCGGTCTTGACTGGGATTTATGTGCACACTCCGGGTAGCCTTGGCCACCCCAGAACCTGCATAGCTACCTTGGCCTCCCAACTCAAACGATAAGTAGCTGCAAAGACCCCCTTAGGAGTCGTTTCCCTTGAGCAAAATATATTGTATCTATATACATACCTTGGAAATGGTAAAATATATGAGTACCTGAATGATTTTTAGATTATTGTGCATAGCTTGAATATTGATTATTGAAGTGAAAACGGGGCTTAGGAATTTATCCTCCTGCTTTTAAGCATTCTTTAACTCTAGATGAGTGGCGAACTTAGTTGTATGAACTTGAACTCTAGCGGTATAGAGTTAAGTTCCGACTTGAGAATCTATTTGTTTGGAAATTCGATATAATGTTATCGAGTTAAATTCTGTTTATCGCAGTGCTTTTGCTATAAAACTTGTTTTCCTCAAGAGAGAACCATTCGCAATGCTATCTCCAAAGGAGAAGGCTCTGAATTCAGTTCAGTCCATTTGCTTAACACATGCATAAATGAAGGGAGCAGACGACTGAAGGGGTCCCTATTATTTGGGTATTCGGGTGTCTATAACCGTTGTCGATAGGACCATTAGATGCGTGATTAGAATCCAGTCAAAGGCGGCGATGACCCATTCTTTTGAAAAAATTCTCTTCAGTATATTAAGCCGCGAGCGATTTTCTAGCAGCAGGACTTACCGGGAACAGCCTGAACCGATAAAGGAGGCGGTAATCGTGGACTCGTGGATGCGAGACAACTTTGTTTCATTTTTGAATTCTTGTCTTCTTGTAGACTTTTGCAAACCCTTGCCTTTTGTATGGCAAACAATTTTGAATTATGCTCGAAGCTTCTTTCGTTAGCCAATTTTAGTGTTTTGGTAATTTCGCTTGATCTTTCCCTTCCTGGCGTAGAACTTCAGATAGAGTGATTTGACTCATATCAAGGAGTGTTCTTCCACCTTAAAGGATTATGCAGAAATCTTTTAAGTAGGATAGTCGAGCCCGGAGCAAGCACACCGTGAGGTGCAGAACCTTTTTAGTTTTTGAATTCTGTTCATCACAGTCTTTAGAAAATCCCATTCTTTTACTTCTTTTGGAGTTTTGGGGGAGCTGACGTGACAGTCGGCGCTAGTAGTTAGAAATATCGAGGCGAGCTAGTTATTTTATCTCTCGGCAGGAGCTGCTGATTTGGGGTTATTCCCGACTGAGTAACTGTATTTTTTAGAATTCTCGTCTATCTCAATTGTTGATCTATTCGCACATTAGCGTGTGTCGTTCTGAGAAGCCGGTGGACTTGGATCTCGAACATGCCCTTGCTATCTTTGAGACTTTTGAAACCTTTAAAATTGTGAAATGATTGAAATATATATTGGACCCAAAATTCTCGTTAATTTGGAAAACCATTTCTTTTGGTGAATTGAGATTGTAACCTTCTTGTGAAACCTCTAACCGAACGCTGGCCCTGGCTGGGTGTAGCCACGCGAAGTGGTGGTCGAGCACACACAACCATGCTGAGAGACAGGAGGCTTGCGCGCGACCGACCGTTGACTAGCATGCGAACTGCAGCTGCCATCACCGTACGCACGAACTCTCCAGGCCAGTGTATACGGCCAACCATTGATATTTTTCCTGAACTGTTGAAACCGTTTCATGCTGGAATACTTGGTTATCCTTTTGAACCCCTTTCGTTCGAACCTTGAACCGAGAGCTCTGAGTCTTTCTAAATGTGTGTAAATCCTTAATCGATGATTTCGGATTGAGGAGTGTAGCCAAAGAGTCCCTATGCCTTATTTGAGAGTTTCTCGAGTGGGCAAATTGGGAATGCCGTATTGCTATGGGTCAATCCTTATATTTGCACATAAGGGCTGCATTCGACTCGTGGAGCTATCGTGTGGATATGAGCATCTGAGATGTGTTGTATACCGTTTCATAGTCTCTGATAGAGACACTCGGTCCGCGATAGAATCGTGAGCAAGTCTCAGTATGACTCGGGCACGAGACCGAAACTTGGCGTCACGCGTCCACCTTGTTGGTGAGGTAGTCGGAGTATGCTGGCAATACACCGAATTACCTGCTGAGGTCTTGTGTGCTATTAGGCACGGAGTTAATTGTTGATACTCATGGGTATAGGCCAAGCCAGATTGGGTTCTTTGCAAGAGGATGTGCGCCTGAGCTCGGGCAGGATTGATCACCCTCTCATGGAATACGGCAAACATATGAGCATAGGGCGAGTCGGATTGAGTCATGTACGTGAGTGTATGCTTTTCGAGTATGTTGTTTTCCTTTAGATGTGTGTTCTTTCGTATTTCCAAGGACGAAAATATTTTAAGGAGGATAGATTGTAACGCCCCGTTTGATTTATTGAAATTCTCGAAATATTTTATTTATCAAATATTATTTATAAGGTTATATTTATTTTATTAGTCGCGATCGCGGTACTCGATCATTTTATTATTAAAATGTTTGTCGTAGGTGATCCGGTTTATTTGCGTAACCCGACTATAATCCGTTTGAATATGGAATTTTTGGGATTATGAATTATTATCTTCATTATTATTATTATTATTATTTGCCTACTTGAATATTATTATTGTTATTATTATAATTATTGTTGCTAAATACTTAATTACTTTTATTGTTTAATTGATTATTATTACTAATATTTATAAAATCCTAAAATGCTTATTTGCTATTATTTGTTATTATTATTATTATTATTATTATTATTATTATTATTATTATTATTATTATTATTATTATTATTATTATTATTATTATTATTATTATTAAATGTCTAAATGTTATTATATAAATATTATTTATGTGTATTATATATATATTTATCCGATTTCTATTTTAATTATTTAGCGTTCGTGACGGGCCTCGGTTATTTATTTATTATGTCGAACCAAGATTTAACCGGCCGTGCCCTAACCACGTTCTAGCCCGACCCGGTTTTTCCCTTGTGTGTGTGTGAGAGTGTGGCTTGGAAAAAAGCTAATTAATTATACCCTAATGCTATTTATGTGGGAATTAAACCCTTAAGCTTAGAATTAAATCCGCAGCCACCACATCTCTCTCTCCCTACGATTTGTTTCGATCTAAAAAATTGAATCTCTCGCCTTCTCTGTACATCATCGTCTTCATCCTCACGCCACCGCACCATCATAATCGTTCTTCAATTCTCCATCATCGCCACCAATTCGCAGCCATCTTCAGTCTTCCCACAACACGTCACCAGAATTCTTCATCGCGTCCTTCAATTTGTAGCAGTTCGTTTCCAGTCGCACCAAGCACCCCCCCCCCNNCGATTGCCGTGAACAACCGTGACATCATCACCACTCTTATTGCCGCCGCGTTTTCCGACGAGAACCCTCCGTTCACTGCTCCGTTCTCGAGCTTCAGCTGCTGCAACCATCGTCGACGAGTCCCAACCTCCACAGGTGAACCCCGTCCGCTGCTATCCGCACGCAGACCCTTCCCGGCAAGCCCTTTTCCGTCGCTACCACCTGCTGTTGTTCACATCTTGTGCCGTATCACGACCATCACTGTTAGAGTAGGATACCCGGCGTTCCAATCAGATTGGACGTATTCTACTTGTAAATACAATCTATTGGAATTATATTAAATAATAAGGCATTACTTTATTTTAAGAGTAAGCATTTATCATATATTTGCACTTAAGATAAAATCCCTAGATCACTTATAGCTATAAGATATGGTTGCACATAGAGATGGTGATCATGGAACATATCTTGAAAGTTGTGATCTTAAAGACAGTTCCAAGTCGTTGGATATTTCGAGATGGGATATCGAATAAATCCAGAAAAGCCTTGCACATAGTATGTATGCTTATTGGATAAGAATGTTGCATTCCATCAACATTAGCGTGGGACGCAAATACATATATGTGGGTGCTTGTTAGAGAACAAGTTCATTGAACATGACCGTATGAAAATTCTTAATGAAAGTTTATCATGTCGAATAAGAATTTTCATGTTACAATAGTACATGATTAATCCTTAGACTTGAGGCACGATGGTTATTTTTTGCATATTATATTTTACTTTGATTTATCTTTTTGATTGCTAGCACAATCGTATAAAGGGATATTTTGGGTATTATATAAATATGTATGGAAGTTTGTTAGTGGCCAACAAAGGATTCGACACTTATGAAGATAAGTGAATTTCCTATGTGTTTCATAGTTAGTAATTCAAAGTCCTTGGCCAAGGCGGGATGAATAGAGATTCATAAACGAATTACTAAACTTGAAATGGAATCATAGTTATTAAATCAATTTGGGTTTCGACAAAATCATACCCAATGATTTAATAGGGAAATTGGATGTCGAAAAGATTTTACATGTATGGACTTGTAATCGAAATAGGTTTACTCGCTATTCAATTAATACTAGATTCATGCTACTTGCTAGATGTTCCCATGATATGTGGGTTCTTGAATTAAAGAGTTAATTCAAGAATAAGAGTTAATATGAATAACTCAAATTACAAGGAGTTGTAAACCCACTACTAGTATTAATTGTGAACCTAAAAGGTCACACCAATTTTTGAATAAAGGTAAAATTCAAATAGTAATTCTAAAGAGTTAGAATTAATTGACAAATCTAATTTGATTAGATGTCAATTAAAGGAATATATTAAATTAATCAATTAGATTGATTAATTGAATTTTGGATATTAATTTAGTAATTAATGGAATTACTAATTAATAGTTGGAATTTAAAATTGGATTTTAAATTTCAAATCCAAATAATAATATGATTATTAAATAAGGAAATTAGAAGAAAAGATTAAAATAATAAAGTCTTGAAAAATGTTTTCAAGAATTATTATTTTATTGTTTTATCTTTAATATGATTAAAGATTCAAATAATTGATAGACAAAATAATGGTGGTTGATGGTGGTTATAAACCACTCCACAATATTAATTAAAAGTCAATATTTGGTATGATAATTTAAATAAAATCTGATTTTATTTAAAAATAAATAATTATCAAATATTGATTATTTATGATAAAATGTTTAGTATAAATAGGTGCAAAATGTTTGCACATAAATTGCTAATTTTTTCTAAGTTCTTCCAAAGAGAAAAATCATCCAAATAGTTGAGTGATAAAACCAGAAAGAATTCTTGTAAAATTTCCTTATAAATATATATATATTCTATACTTATTAAAAAACCGAGTAGTTTCTACTAGCGAAGAAACTATAGTCGGAACCGGAGTTCAAAAGGTGGATACTCTTAGAGGGAAGACATTTGAATTCCTAAAGCGAGTAACATCAAGAAGTGGACGTTTACCAAACCGGAAATTGATTTCCTCATCCATCGTCGTTTTGAAGGAGTTCAAGAACAAAGGTAATTTTATAAATTACATATCAAATCAAAATTAGTAAAAGTTATTAGATTTTAAATGATGCTTATTTGTTATCTCGTTATACTTATGTACGGAATAAGTATTTATGAGATAAGTACTTATAAGATTTTAAATTCCGCTGCAAACTCTGTTCCGTACAGTATATCGAACCCAACAGTGGTATCAGAGCCACGTTATGATTAGCATCTTTAAAAATAGATTTTGATTTGTTTAAGTTTATATGATAATTAAATGTTTATATGATAAACATATTAATTATCAAAAAAAAATCGATCTTTTAGCCACACGGGTCGTGTGAGGTGTCACACGGGTCGTGTGGCACCACACGAGCCGTGTCCTTGAGCCACACGGGTCGTGTGATTTAAGGAAAAATTTGATTTTTTCTTACGGGTTTTTCACAGGGGTCGTGTGATAGGATCACACGGGTCGTGTGGACTCACACGGGTCGTGTGACTTTGTCACACGGGTCGTGTGACTTAATAATTATTTTTTTTATGTTTTAATTCATATGATGAATGGGATGATCATGAGCCTTTTATTCATAATGATGAATGATTGTACGGGTAGATAAAATAAATTGTAATAGAAGTAGTTCTATTTATTTATTTTAACACGTGCATAGGCATAGATCCATTTTGGCTCGAATGGATCGCATAGGCAAGGTCATGATCATCCACTGAATGCATGCATTAGATGTATGTTAGGTTTATTTATGCTTGTGATTCATGCGATGAATAATGCGGTAAATAAACACACGTAAAGATGGTAATCGATGAGATCTAGGGAACCCTAACGAATTAATTTGATTGATTCATATCAAATCAATAATGGATAAAAATAAGTTGGAACTTACTAATCCAGGCCTTCCATCAAAAGTAAATGACATGAGATGCTACGATGCTTTATCACCGACCATGAGTCGTGGGGTGGTTTTGTGTCAAAAGTTGTCATCCCTACTAAGTATAGTGATACTCGTGAGGTGGATTCCTCTTTATGTTTACCATGAGTCGTGGTACATTCTGGTGGGCCACTATCATGAATGTTTGATAGGTTTGATTTGACACTTAGTAATATATACGGTCATAAAATTGAGGTATATAAGGAAAAGTGAGGCAAAACATCTTGAAGGTTGTATAATGATACAATTGTCAAAAGTTGACTACTGATATAAATGTTTCATGCGTACTCATAAAATTGGGATATCGAATATTTTTATTAGGACTTCAAGCCCACTATGAAATTAGATTTTCATAACTAAAATGGGATTTAAATTAAAATAGTGGGAGACATTTAATGTTAAAGACCTAATATTAAATGAATATAAATTCCATAGTCTGATTATTTTTTGCTTCGTTTGTTTTTGTAGATCACTCTACTAAAATGGCTAAGAATCTAATTGCAAGTATCCTTGAGCAAAACAAATTAACTGGACCCAATTTTAATGATTGGCTGAGGAACCTGAAAATTGTTCTACAGTCTGAAATGAGGGACTATGTGTTGGACAAAGCCCCTCCTCCTCCACCTGAGGATCAGACATCTGATGAGTATGGAGAATACTTACGTCATACTGATGACAATCTCCAGGCTCGGTGCTACATGTTAGCATCAATGTCAAATGAGTTACAGAGACAGAACGAATTGTTGAATAATGCTTCTAAAATTCTCCTTCATCTACAAGAGTTGTATGGTGATATGACGCGGCAAATTAGATATCAGATATCTAAGGAGCTTTTCAGGTGTCGTATGACTGAAGGCTCTTCAGTTCATGACCATGGGCTAAAGATGATAACTCTTGTTGAAAGGCTTTCGTCCCTTGGAGTCATTATGGATAATGAACTCTATGTGGATCTCATGCTGCAATCTCTGCCATCGTCATTTGATAGCTTTGTTGTTAACTTTATTATGCATAATATGGAGACTTCTCTGCCAGAATTAGTGAACATGTTAAAGACGGCTGAATCCACAATAAAAAAAGATAAGCTGGTGCTTCTTGTTGGATCCACTTCTGGATCAAAGGCTTTAAAGTCTAAGAAAAGAAAGGGGAAGGGAAAGGTTCCCAATAAACCCAACAAGAAGGCAAATAACAACAAAGGGAAGAACAAAGAGAAGGTTAATTCTCAGTCTAATCATGAATGTTATCATTGTGGTAAAACTGGGCATTGGAAGAGGAACTGCAAGGAGTATCGTGCTAGCCTGAAAAGTTCAGGTATTTATTTTGTTGAAGTTAACTTATCAGTTAACGATTCTTCTTGGGTATTGGATACCGGTTGTGGCTCACATATTTGCAATGATTTGCAAATGATGGCAAGAAGTAACAAGCTAGAAGATGATGAAACAATCCTAAGGATGGGCAATGGAGCAAGAGTTGCTGCCAAATCAATTGGGACCATTTATCTAGCTTTAAATAATGATGTAAAAATTTGTCTTACAAATTGTTTGTATGTT
>CACSLK010019770.1:9011-27074 GCA_902706635.1 Striga hermonthica
TAATAATAATAATAATAATAATAATAATAATAATAATAATAATAATAAAAATAATAATAATAATATTTAATTTGGCAATTAGACATTAAATATAAATAATAATAACAATAATGCAAAACAATTAATCTCAAATAATTCATAATCAAACGGGGTATTACAGCCTTTTTGCGGGTGACTCAGTGAATACCGATGCCAAGAAGGCCCGCAAGTTTCTCAAGGGGCTCAACCGGAGGATCCGTGAACTAGTGGGAAGTCACGGAATGATGTCTTTCGCTGACACTGTTAGTCGGGCTCAAGAGGTAGAGAGCTATCTCATTCCAATAGCCCCAGTCCCTTCATATTATCATGCCTCCCAGCCTTCTCAGACCGTTGCTCAGTATGCTCAGCCCATCTCCTCCACGTCGCTCGGCTCTAGTTTGGGCAAGAGAAAGGCTGATTCCCACCAAGATGACCGAATGGGAAAGCGTGGAGGCTCAGACAGACGTGATGACTGCCCCGCCACCCACGGCCCTATTCTAGCATGTCCTAACTGCGGCAAGAACCATAACGGAGAGTGTCGAGCTACTAAGAAAACCTGCTACAATTGTCAATGCACCGGTCACTTTGCCCATATGTGTCCCGAGCTGAGGAGGCAACAACAGGGACCTTATCAGCAGAAACCGCCTTACCCTCATCAGCAGCAGCTTCCCCCACCGCCCCCACAACAGAATGCACAGCAACCCCCACCATTTCAACCGCAGCATCAGCAGGCCCAACCGAGGTTTGGCGAAGGAGGTCGAGCACGGGTATACACGATGGCCCAGTATGAAGCCGAGCAAAATCAAGGTTAACAGTTGATCGAATGTCAGATTTGAAATGATTAATTGTTCCTCTTTTTGGTTGGAATTGCATTTCTCGTACTTTTGGCAGACCTTGTTTAATTCCCTTTGTCTTGTTAGACGAGTTTGAGTTTCGTTTTAAGACTCCTGTTGGTTATTTTTATTTTCGTTGTGAAACTCCTATTGATTATTCACTTATCGTTATTTAGAAATTTTTCTTGTCTTTTCTTTCCTTGCGTAGAATGATTCGGATGGAGTTAAGTCTTGATTTTTCCATTGATCATTATCTGTTCTTGTAAACCAAGAGTCTTGTTTCTTAAATTCAATGCGAGAGGTTCAATAGGGTGAATAATGTTGCAACTCTTGCAAATATTTGGGCCTAGAGATAGGCGTAAATCAATCATCATTTTGTGAGCGAATTGAGCGTCATGCCGGAGGATGGCGAGGAGGTTCAGTCCAGTTCTATGATTGTTAAGAAAGAGTCTTTTGAGAAGGATAGCCAAGGAGTTGTGAAAAACATCGTGAGTAATCAACTACTCGACTCATGAAGAAGCACGAGTACCCTGACAGCGAAATCGGAGTACTTGGATATTGAAGTCGGGATTAGGGTCACAAAACACTAGGGGATTTCTGATCTTCGAGTACATATCGAAACGGGGAGATGTAACAGTTGATGAGAAATGAACCGTAGCTACTGGATGCGGGCGGTGCAGGTGTACTGCGTGTTGGTGCCGCACACAGTCGTGCCACGCTCGGTGATGCATCTCGAGTTGTAGGAAGTGTCATGTGTAGTGTGCCGCATGTAGCGTGCCGCGTTGCCGCATGCCAGGCCAGCCATTCATGTCACAGCTGCCAAGTCTCTAGCGTGTAAATACGTATTGATTTCGGGAAATTTTCACGTGTATTGCATTGACCTAAGTCTTCCTTGGAGGACTAATAAAGTGAGGCAACTTTCGCGGTTTTACCTTTAGAAGTTGTTGTGCTAGATTGCATTATTATACCATGTGAAGTGGGGAGCTTCGTGGTAAGAGAGGAAGATCATGGGTCCGGAGTTCATTCATAGAGCTTCGGACACAGTTGAGGCTATCCGGAAGCATATCCGGGATGCCCAAGAAAGGCAGAAAGTCTACGCCGACCGGAAGAGGCAGGAGCAAGAGTATGCCGTCGGAGATCATGTCTTCCTGAAGGTTTCGCCTATGAAGGGCGTGATTCGCTTCGGGAAGAAGGGGAAGCTTAAACCGCGTTATATTGGGCCATTCGAGATCTTTGCCCGAGTCGGTTGGCTTTACCACCTAGCTTGTCGGGAGTGCATGACGTGATTCACGTATCGATGTTGCGGAGATATGTGAATGATCCCGGTCACGTGGTGGACTTCGGCGAACTGCAGGTCGAGCGAGACCTTACCTACGAGGAGGTACCGGTAGCCATTCTGGACCAGAAGGTCCATCAGTTGAGGAACCGGGCAGTGAGCTTGGTGAAAGTGCTTTGGAGCCGACATGACGAGTCGGAGGCCACTTGGGAGAAGGTGGCCGAGCTTCGGAGGCAATATCCGAACTTTGAGTTTTGAGTCCCTTTGGTATTTTATTTCTTTCTAGTTTTATTTTTTCGAATTCCGAGGACGAAATTCTTTGTAAGGTGGATAGACTGTAATACCCCGTTTTATTGTGGATTATTTAAGAGTAATTATATTATTGCTATTATTAAATTATCTTTATTATTATTATTATTATTATTATTATTATTATTATTATTATTATTATTATTATTATTATTACTATTAAATGCCAATTTGCTATTATTTATTTGTTATTAGTAATATTACTATTATTAATATTAATTGTCTAGATGTTATGTTATTAATAAATAAAATGTGTATTATATATATATATATATATATATATTATTTCGATAATTTCTCGATCCTACTTTTCGCCGTCAATTGAAACGATCGGAAATTCTTATTATCGCATTCTATTTTATTTAGTCCGATTAAATTTTTTCCAGCCCAATGGTATTTTAAATCCTTGGCCTTTTTTATGTATTCCGGCCCAACCTAATTGTTTTAAGTTGAGCCCAGTATCATGTAATAATCATCAAGGCCCAAGATGATTAAATCAAAAGCCGTTCCTTCTCCTTCTACGCGTGAACTGACCGAGTCCTCGTTCAAAATATTCTGCTCGCGAAATTCTTGGGATAACTTCCCTCGCACGTTCTCTGATCCTTACATAAGACTCGGCAGAGGATTCTCATCTTGGAATCATTCAAACCATTATCGCAAAATCTCTTCTCAGTAAAAAAAAAAAAAAGAGAGAAGAAAGTATCCGCCATAGCCGAGTCCTCCATCATCTCTGGCGACGGAAACCCTGAGCAACCACGCAGCCGGCGCATTTAGTCTGAGTAGGCCGCACCTCTGTCGTTCAGCTCACCTTCCTCGTCGCAGCAAGTTGTTCCTGGCAGGAAATTCCATCGCCGAACCTCAGCCCCCGTACATCGTGGAGAACAGCAGACCCTAGCCGTCGAACCGTCTGTCCAGGTGAGGTCCCACAGCAACTAGTACGTTCTCCCGTTCGTGAGCAGCACTCTCAGTCCGTCCGACAGATCATAACAGAAGCCGTTCTTTGAGTTTTCGAGGTCCGTTCGTCCGACCCACTGTCGGGCCCATTTCCCGTCTGATAACTCGTAGTTTCCCGAAGATGGGTAACATATTCGAATCCTCTCGTAATTCCGGTCGTTTTCATATATTGCATGATAGATATATACATCATATGTGCTACCGAATTCGCGTTTGAAATCAGATTTTTGGTTTGGTTCGTTATTGTTTTCGTATATTCATGGATTTTCGGGGATGATTGGAACTCTCGATTTCATAAACGTGTATATCATTATGCTGCTGTGTTGAATTCGTGTGATTGCGGTGTCTCGTTTTGTCGTTTCGAGCCTTGGCGTCGTTGTTGTGTCATTCATTTGTTTTTGAACTGCGTATTGTCGTTTAGACTTTAGACCCTTTAGAACCGACTTTTAATGGTTTTCGAAACTTGGTAAATGTGCTTTTTCGTAGACATTTTATATTCTTGACCCGGTTGCCGTTGGTGATATCAAAGTCGGGCTCGAAATTGATCATAGTAGCAGAGCTGTGTTGTCTCTGCTTTCTGTTCACAGCCTCTGTAGGTTACCCAAAATCTGTTCAAGTCTCAGGGTTTTCCTTATGAAAGTTTTGGTTTCAGTTTATGTCACATCAGAGCGTGTAGCGCAGCGGTCACTGCGTTCAGTTGTGTGAGGGAGGTCTAGCGTTCGAACCCCAACACCTACATTTCCTTTTTCATCTATTTTCCCAGCATATAGTGCAGCAGAGGGCGCGGGCCGTCTGGCCCGTATCAGCCCGCGTCCGGCCCAATTTCTCAACACAGATGAAGCCCAATTATGGCCCGCTCCAGCCCGCATTTTTCCCAGCTGATTCCAGGCCTTTTTTTTAGCCCAATTTGAGGGTCCTTTTTTCGGCCCAGTTTGCTTGTGTGCGGCCCAAGTAGAGCAGTTTTGACCAAATGTTTGGCAGCTCGGCCAAATTCGTTTTTTTTAGTTCTATTTTGTGTTCCGGAGCCCATTTTAATACCGATTTAAATTTTAAAAATAGTTTAAAAATGAGAAAAAAATTTTATTTTAAGTTTCGAGACCCCAATTTACTTCTCCGAGTAAAATTTTTCAAAAAAATGAGAGAGTTCCAAGTCCACGAAAAATCCGATTAAAACCCGTAAATCTTAATTTTTATTAAGTGTTGGTTTTTTTATTAAGTTCGAGTAGTGAGATAGGTTATTGATATTATTTCGCTTAAATGTAGGTGTTTGAGGAGTCAAGCCTCGACCTACGTACTTGATTTTGTGTGCAATATTCTACCGCGATTTCCAGGTGAGTTTTATTTGAAAATTTGCTATGCCGTAAATAAGTTATTTGTTATTGGGTTGGTATGATTAATGCATGCTTGTGAATTGGTGTAACCTTCGATGTGAGTTGTATGTCCTTCGAACGGTTGTCCCCGTCGATGTGAGCTGTATGTCCATCGACGGTGCCTTGTGAGGCAATCTCCCTAAGTCCTAATGAAAGGCCATACCATTGAGAGCTGTATGTCCTTCGATATGCACTCCCATTGTTGAGAGTTGTATGTCCTTCAATGGCTAATGATAGATGTGCACATGAGTGAGATTTATTGATGTGTTGATTGGAGATGTGACATGATGAATGGATTTATGATCATGCTATGACCATACCCTTGTTATATTATGTTGTTATTTACGTGCATAGTGGTGAGCACTACGGATTCCTTTTGTGCTCATCCCCACCTGCTCTTCATGGATGCAGGTCTGTAATGGCGAGCACGACGGAGGGAAGCGGGTGGTGGTCATCTCATGATTTATTTCCACTGTTAAATTGCTTAGTATAGTTTATGCATTTATGAATTATGATTGTGTACCGGATTTTGATAGGGAGTGTACTCCCTGGTATTATTGATTTGAGAAACCCAGTGTTGGGAGTTACTATTATTTATGAACCTGGTTGGGTGTTGACATGATGATTGAACCCGTACGGGAGTATGATTTATGATATTATTGGAAAATGTTTGAAAATGAGTAGCGCCGCCATGTGTTTTGAAATAAATTTTGAAAAATTTATTCTGAATTTTGGCAAATAAAAGTGGGGCGTTACACGGGCGCAGGGCAGTAGTGATGAAGACCGTGTGTCTCGATTGCCGACAAGCCACTCCCGCGCCTTAAATCGCTGATACTGTGCTCGGAGGTTCACACACTCGCGCCCCTTCGAACAATAATTTGCAATAGAACACTTAATCGTAAACTAAAGCAAGAGATTTGAACAAAGTTCGGTTTTTGTATTGAGAAGAATCCATGATGTCTTTTTTAGAGCAAGGCACGCCTATTTATAAGGCTCAAAATAAAGATCTAGTCCTAATCTACTTAGACTAAACTACTTACTCTAGGAAAGCAGTAAAATATAAAGTGTCCTAAACAAACTAGAAAACAAGGAAATAAAATATTAACCAAGCTATCTAGAATATTCTTGCGTGTGACCCTAGCCGCCTTGTCCCGCGTCCGTGATCCCTAATCGCCCAAGGACTAGGGCTTCATCTTCAATTCCCGCACACGGGTCCAGCAGCTCGCCTAATCCTCGCGCGCCTAGGCAAGTACGCGCGTGCACCCCGTCGCCTGCGCGTTCAAACCCGCGCTCGTCCCCGACAGTATCACGCCGTCGTCTCCCATGCACGCGCATCCGTCCGCGTATCCCGCCTCCTCGGCACGGTGACTTAGCCTCCTTCGCGCATGCCACGCGCGACTCGCTGCGTTCTTGAGCCTTCTCGCCGTGTCCGCATCATTCCCGTCCCCTTCAAGTGCTTCCTTGTCCTCAAGGAAGAAGTCGGGGAACATCTCCCGCATCTCGTCCCAACTTTGCCACGTCGCTTCCTCGCTCGGCAAGTCCTCCCATTCGACGAGCACCTCCCAAAAATATTTTCCAGCCTTTTTGACTTGTCGGCACTCCATCGCGCGGCTCGGCCACACCATAACCTGCCCGTCCGGCGCGACCGTGGGTAGTCGATCCTTTGTCGCGTGCGTCTCGCCGAGTCGTTGCTTGAGTTGTGAGACGTGTATAACCGGATGAATATGGGAATCTTCCGGCAACTCAAGTCGATAAACAACCTTCCCAACCTTGGCCAAAATTTTATAAGGCCCGTAATATCGAACTCCGAGCTTGGTCGCGGCCCTTTGCGCGACCGTCCTTTGCCGAAACAACCTCAACTTCAAGTACACCCAGTCCCCGGGCTCGAACTCCACGTCACGCTGCTTGCCATCATGGTACGCCTTCATCCTATTGATCGAGCCCTCCAACGTCTGCTTTAGCTCGCGCAACATCAAGCCGCGCTCGACCAACTCTCGATCGACCTCATCGTTCACAGTGCTCCCCATCGAGTAACTCACGATCGTTGGCGTTTTGCGCCTGTACACCAACTCAAACATCGTCACCTTAGTCGAGCTATGGTAAGTGGTGTTATACCAATACTCGGCCCAAGGTAAATAATCCTCCCACCGCTTTGGAAACTGATGCACATAGCACCTAAGGTACTGCTGGAGTGTGCGATTGGTCACCTCCGTCTGTCCGTCGGTTTGTGGATGATAAGTCGAGCTCATGCTCAGCTCGGTTCCCTGCAATTTAAAGAACTCCGACCAAAAGATACTCATAAATATGCGATCTCGATCGGACACAATTGACCGCGGCACCCCATGCAATTTCATCACATATTCAACAAACAATTTTGCTATAGACTTAGCCGTGTATGGATGAGTAAGTGGAATAAAATGCGCATACTTGGTAAGGCGGTCAACTACCACCATTGTAACGCCCCAAATTTTATTAATAAAGAAAAATACTAGCTTTCGAGTAAAAGCTAGCCTTTGTTAATAAATATTTATGTTAATGTTCAAGTCCATGTTATTCAGCTAGTTAAGTTCCAAGTTCGACGTTAAGTCAATAACATATCCGGTTAATTTTATTTATTAATTGAGTCAATGATAGTAATTAATCTCAGTCCGTTTATATTAATAAATGGACATCAGCAGGTTGGGATTAATTATTCCAAAGTTGACGTATTAATTAAGTTAATCGTCAAAAGTTAAAATCAAGCCATTTATTCAGTTTCAGTTAAAGTCCGACTATTAGTCGATAAATTATTCGGTTTAATTATTTCAGTAACCGGATAAGTTTCCAGATTTAATTTTGATTCGCTTCTTTAATTAATGAGTTCGGAAATAATAAGTTAAGTTGAAGAATTATTCGAAATTTCAATATTCGGATTAATCGTCCAAGTCAAGATTCTTCAAATTAATTTTCGAAGTCACGTTTGTGGTCGGAATAATTATTTAGTAGTTAAATTTCATGTATTGTAATTTAATCTATATTTAGTGATTAATGATCATGGTTAAATCTAATTAAATCATTAATCATGCTTAAGGAAATAAAAAAAATCACCCCAAATGTCGTACACTTCAAGGAATTGCTAAAGAGAAATTCATTTGAATTTTTATCCTTATATTAGAATGAGGTGGCATTATCTTAGGGCCTAAGTGATGAATAATATTCATACTAGATGACTAAGCACCTAAAGTAGCATTTTAATCCTTAGGTGCACGGCAAATGTCATCTTGTCATTGGCCATAGAAATCTCACCTCCTTTCACCGATTATAAAGGAGAAAAGTGGGGTGAAAAGTTTCAGTTTCCCTTCTTAAAAATTCACTTAGCCAAGAATTATAGTATTAAGCAAGCTTGAGTGCTAACACCGTAAGCAACGCACGGAGAAGCCGTCCGTACGCACACGGAAGCGTCAAGGCCGAGAAATCACGGAAGTCAAGTACTATCGTTCGAGCTATTGAGGAGGTAATTCCTTCTTGATGTTAGTAAGTTCATCGTAAGTTCAAATTTTATGTCTAAGTCCATGAATTGTTAAAAAATTTCTCTCGGGCATACGAACTAAGCCACGTCGAGCGATGTTTGTTTTAATTCCGAAACTCTCGAGAAATTTTCAATTATTCAGTCAATATATGCTATTTCATGATCAGCTAAGTTAAGTTTGTCGAGGAAAAATCATGGTTTTACCAAAAATTGGCCTAAGCCGTCGAGCACCGCACGTAGCGGAAGCCACGGCCCTTGCTATTGCTCGAGTTATGTTCTTGTCGTCCGACCTTTTTATGTATAATCCTTCATGTCATAATCAGTTAGGTTGATTCAAGTAATAATCGGTTGAGAGAATTGTCAAGTGGCCGAACATATCGGCCGTAGCATCGGGTTGCGCCTACGCGCACGCTACAATCATGTTCCGAGCCATGTCAATTTCTTTTTCGTGCAATTTCATGGGATTATGTAGCTATGATCATTTTATGTTATATCATGTTGGTTAATGTTGAATTGGTCGATAGAAGTTGCCAGACGGCCGGCAAGGGCCGGTCATGGCCGCGCTGCCCGCACACAGCGGCAGCAGCGTGCCGGCAGTCAGTGATGCAGACACGGCAAGAAGGCTCCAGAACGCAGCGAGTTGAGCGTGGCATGCGCGAAGGAGGCTAAGTCGTCGTGCCGGAGAGGCGCGGTACGCGGACGAACGAGCGCGCGGGGGAGATGACGCGCTCGATATTATCGAGGACAAGCGGCGGGTTTGAACGTGCAGGCGACGGAGTGCACGCGCATACTTGACTAGACGCGCGAGGATTAGGCGAGCTGCTGGACGCACACGAGGGAATGGAAGATAAAGCCCTAGTCCTTGGGTGATTATGCGACACGGGCGCGGGTTGGGCTGCCAAAGGCGGCTAGTAGTTACTTGGAGTGCAAGACAAGTTCAAGATCCTTTAGTTATTTAGTTTCCTTCTTACTTGATGATATCTAGATTGTTTAGGACACTTAATATTTTATTGCTTTATTAGAGTTATAGTTATATTAGGGCTAGATCTAGTTGATGCCTATATAAAGGCCCTTGCTCTTGTTCATTTGATTATTCAAAAATCAATACAAAAATCCAAACTTTTGTTCAAACTCTTTGCTCTAGTTTTCTTCCTGATTTCTATTGCAATTATAATTGTTAGAAAGGCTGCGAGTGTGCGACTTCCTAACACCTATCGAGCGATTTAAGGCGCGGGAGCGGCTTGTCGACAGTCGAGACACACGGTCTTCATCATTGGTGCTTTCATTGAGAGGGTCGATCGTGTGTCTTTCCTTTCCCATTCTCTTTTAATTTTTCTTTCTTAATTTTTGTTTATTCAAAAAAAAAATCGTCAAAAGCCAAAAAAAAAAAAAAATCAATCAAAATTAGTCCGGGAAGTCGAGAACGTAGGCAAGCCACAAAAGATATGGCCAATCGAGAGTTGAAGGAAAAGGTTGAAGGTTTGGAAGGCCAATTCAAGGCCATAAGCGAAAGCATGGAGGATCGGTTTAGATCACTCGACGAGGGACATATCAGCACCAATGCTGCCGTGGCTCGCCTCGAGCAGCGCCTGGAGAAGGTGTTGCGCGGGTTCCAGCGACAGCAGCAGCAGGAGCCACCACGGGTGAACGCACGCGAGCGTCTAAGGCAACAGGAGCAGCAGCGGGCCGAGCACAACCCCGAGGAGGAGGAAGAATATGAACAGCGGTCGCAGGTGTCAAACGTACAGGAGTGACCACGCATCGAGAAGCCAAGGCTCGTGCTCTCGACGTTCATGGGAACCAACCCCAACGCTTGGCTGAACAGGGCGGTGTAATTCTTCGACTTAAATGAGATGCCACAACGTGACTGGGTTCGGTATGCCGCGTACTATTTAGATGGTGAGGCCAACGTGTGGTGGCAGTGGCTCACGCACTTGTATCGCGGGCGGCAACAACCGATCCGTTGGAAAGATTTTGAACGAGAACTCCTTACGCGTTTTGGAAACTCGGACTATCATAACCACGACGAGATGCTGACTCGAATCCGGCAGACGGGGAGTGTACGTGACTACCAAAAGGAGTTCGAGAGATTAGCATGTCGGGTTCGCGGGTGGCCGGAGAGTGCACTTGTTGGCGCATTTGTTGGAGGGATTAGGTATGATCTCGCGGCTGAAGTGCGATTGGAGAGGCCAGAGACCATGCATAAGGCCATGGAAGTTGCTAGGAGACGAGAGGATCACTTGGCCGCGACTCGAAGGGTACGGGCGGATTTTCATGTCCCGGAGCCGCGGCGAGTGCCGGCGACCGTGGGCGCACCTAGTGCGAACGCGAGGCCGCCGGGCACCTTTAGACCCCCAGCAACCGAGGTAAAGAGGTTGACAGAGGAGGAGATGGCGCGGAGATGTGAGAAAGGGCTGTGTTTTCGGTGTGAGGAAAATTACACGTCGGGACATCAGTGCAAGAAGAATTTCTTGATCGAGTTCGTGGACTCAGATGACGAGGAGCCGGTGATCGAGGAAGAACGGGAGGTGGAGGTCGAGGTGCTCAATGACGAGGCTGAGATCTCAATCCATGCGATGGCGGGCAATAAAGGGTCGAGGACTATGAAGTTGCCAGCGTGGTTGAAGGATCGGCGGGTTACGGTACTCGTGGACAATGGGTCGTCGCACAATTTCATTAATGCGACTCTCTCGCACAAACTCAAGTTGCCCACGACCACGATTGAGCCGTTTGAGGTTAGGGTGGCAAATGGCGAGCGCTTGCGGTGCTCGGAGATGTACCGGGGCGTGCCGATCAAGTTTCAAGGAGTGACGCTGAAGGCGGATTTGTTTGCCTTACCTTTGGTGGGACCAGATGGTGCTTGGGGTACAGTGGCTCGAGGGACTAGGAGATGTGACGACTAATTACCGGAAGTGTGTGAAGAAGTTCGAGGCCGGTGATCAGCTCGTTACCTTAAAGGCTAGTGAAGGGGCAACCAAGGAGGTTGGTCTAAAAAGCATCGAGAAGGTGTGGCGAGGTGGCAGACAGTTGTACGCCGTCGTGGTCGAACAGACAGACAAGGACGCAGAGGAGGTCGAGGAGTTCGACCAAGTGATCGAGGAAAGGTAGTGCGAGGTGCATGACTTGCTCGAGGAGGTCGACCACGTGGTCGAGGAGAGGCAGCGCGAGGTGCGTGACTTGCTCGAGGTGTTCGACCAGGTCCTCGACGAGCCTAAGGGATTGCCACCGCACCTGGAGTTCTACCACCGCATACCTTTGGTCGAGAAAGGTCGAGCAGTGCACGTGCATCCGTACTGATACGCACACTTCCAAAAGACGGAGATCGAGCGGCAGGTAGGCGAGATGCTCGAGTCCAGGCTCATCCAGCATAGCTCGAGCCCGTTCTCGTCACCAGTGTTGCTCGCAAAGCAGAAGGACGGAACTTGGCGGTTCTGCACGGACTATCGCGATCTCAATGTGGCTACTGTGAAGGATCGCTTTCCCATTCCGAGCATCGGCGACATGCAGGACGAGTTGGGTGGCGCACACTACTTCTCCAAGCTCGACCTACGCGTGGGCTACCATCAGATCAGGTTGGCCAAAGAGGACGTGCCCAAGATGGCTTTTCGCACGCACCAAGGGCACTACGAATATCTCGTAATGCCTGTTGGCTTGTGCAATGCACCGTCGACCTTTCAGTTTGCCATGAACTCGATTTTTAAAAGGTATCTGCGTAAGTTTGTGTTAGTCTTCTTTGATGACATTTTGGTGTACTCGAAAACATGGGCAAATCATCTCGAGCACTTGCGAGTTGTTTTGGAGATTTTGGCAGCCAAGTCATTTTATATCAAGTCGTCCAAGTGCTCGTTCGCTCAAGAGGTGGTCGAGTACCTTGGGCACTTTATTTCTCATGAGGGTGTTAAGGTGGACCCAAGGAAGATCGAGGCGAGCTTGACGCAGTTGCGAGGGTTCTTTGGTCTCACGGGCTATTATCGACAATTCGTGAAGGACTATGGGACAATCGCTAAGCCACTTACGGAAATGATGAAGAAAGGAGCATTCAAGTGGACGGAGGCGAGCGAAAAGGCTTTTGAAGAACTGAAGGAGGCCATGACGACCACACCCGTACTCGCAATGTCGAGGTTTGATGTGTTGTTCGAGATTCACTCGGATGCGAGCGACATTGGAATCGGGGCGGTTCTAGTGCAGGAAGGTCGGACCTTGGCCTATCTCAGCAAGGCTCTCGGGCCGGCGCGCTTAGGGTTGTCCGCGTACGTGAAGGAGATGCTGGCCGTGGTCGAGGCCGTGCGCGTGTGGAGGCCGTACTTGCTTGGGCGACGCTTTCGGATTGTTACGGACCAGCAACCGCTCAAGCACTTGCTCGAGCAAAGGATCGTGATGCCCGAGCAGCAGAAGTTCGTATCCAAGTTGATGGGATTCAACTTCGAGATAGTGTATCGGCCGGGTCGCCAGAACACCGTGGCCGATACATTGTCTCGCCGGGAAGACGTGGCCGAACTCCATGCAGTGATGGGACCAACGTGGGCCGTTTGGGCTGAGCTTCGGAAGGCGCAAGACGAGGATGCTCATTGTCGGGACGTGATCGAGAAGCTGAACGTAGGACACGATGAGGACGAGGACCATGACATGCACGATGACTTGCTCCTCTATCGTGGTCGAGTCTTCGTGCCCAAGGCGGGATCGTTGCGCGAGGATATCATCCGGCACTTCCACGACTTGAAGTTTGGAGGACACTTCGGGGTGTTCCAGACATGGATGAGGATTGCGAGCACTTTTTATTGGCCGGGGCTGAGGGGCGATGTGCGCGACTATGTTGGGCGATGTGATGAGTGCCAACACACTAAGGAGGACGTGCGTCGACCAGGCGGGCTGCTCCAACCTTTGCCGGTCCCCGCACGTATTTGGGAGGACATCACCATGGATTTTGTCGAGGGGTTGCCACTCTCGAATGGGTTCAATAGAGTCATGGTGGTAGTCGACCGTCTTACCAAGTATGCGCATTTTATTCCACTTACTCATCCATACACGACTAAGTCTATAGCAAAATTGTTTGTCGAATATGTGATGAAATTGCATGGGGTGCCGCGGTCGATTGTGTCCGACCGAGATCGGATATTTATGAGTAGCTTTTGATCGGAGTTCTTTAAATTGTAGGGAACCGAGCTAAGCATGATCTCAGCTTATCATCCACAAACCGACGGACAGACAGAGGTGACCAATAGCACGCTCGAGCAGTACCTTAGGTGCTATGTGCATCAGTTTCCAAAGCAATGGGAGGATTATTTACCTTGGGCCGAGTATTGGTATAACACCACTTACCATAGCTCGACTAAGGTGATTCTGTTCGAGTTGGTGTACCGGCGAAGCGCATGCGGCAAAGGATCGACTACCCGCGGTCGCGCCGGACGGGCAGGTTATGGTGCGGCACAGCCCTGCCCGCAGCAGCTGTCCGCTGGCAGTGCTTGTGCACGCCAGCAGTTCACCGCGCACGCCAGAGAGCGCGTTCGTGTGTCAGTTGCCTGCTGCAGCGCGCGGTAGCGCCCAGCAGCGCCAGTCGCGCAAGGCCAACGCCCATAGCGCACGGCAGCGCCCAGCCCAATGCCTGTGATGCGCCAGGCGCACGCACACGTCCCAAGTAGCGTTCAGTTGTGCCCAGTCGCACGCCAGACGTGCCAGCCAAAGTCATGCCGTGCGGTTCAGACCGGTCCAGACCGGTTCAGACCGGTTCATCCTATATTTTAATGTTTTAAGTCCCGGTTCATGTTCAGGTCCCATTTTCAGTTAAAATTTCGGGTCCGGTTAAATTTAGTCAATTCCTATTAGTTCAGTTCCGATATTAAACCAGATCCAGTTGTACCAGTTAAATCCAAATATCATGTCAAGTTCAATAGAGCATCTTAACATATTAAACAACTATTTTTATCAATCTGAGCATAGTACTTAGTAATTGTTTATATTATATTTCAGTTTGATCAGGCTTCAGATATCAACACTGCCTTTTTATTTCAAAGGATCAGGTGGGGACTCAGACTGGGTACTATATTGATTATAATTATCCTACCATGTTTGAGGTATGTATTATCAGTATCCACTCGGAATGGTCGCCGGTCCATTCTGGGTTCTAGTGGCCTTAATCTGCCCACTAGAGTGTGCACATGGTGTCCGACATATTTATGCTGGCAGATGTTCAGGTATCGGTCAGGTGATGAATATCATGACATCAGTATCAGATCATGATTATTCAGTATCGGTTTCAGTTCAGTTCAGTTCAATTATATATGGCAGGATCATGATATTGTAATTATTTTCAATGTTTACTTTAGTATGAGTTTCTGCGGAGCATAGTGGATTTATTGCTCACGCCCCACATTATTCATGTTTTTCAGGTCATAGAGTCGGAGCCGAGGAGTGAGCTGGCGGCCGGTTCAGGACTTTTAGTCATGTTTTTAAAAATGTTTTGACGGCGCTACGTCTTTCTGCTGTTTATGATTATTTGACGAACTTAGCTTTTGCTCTGACTTTCAGTCAGTTAATATGTTATGTTAAACCGTTGGTTTTCTTTAAAACTAAAATAACGGTTTTTCAGATTAAGTTATGTTTTATGGTAGCACTCCGAATCAGTATTTCGCAAATTAAATGGTTTTATTTTGAAAAACTTTGCGAAAACGCACTCTGATTTTCATGAAATAGCGAGGTGTTACAGATGGTATCAAAGCACGTTTCTATCTCTGAAAACTTTTATGAGTCAGAAATTTTTCAAAAACCTGAACACGTCACGCCACGCCTCGCCGACTACAGGTAAGTGATGATACATGTTTTTAAATTATAAACAAATTACTATGTCTATGCTCATAAAATTACATTTATGATTAGTTAAGATGCTCGAATCACGTTCAGGATTCCTAGTTTAGTATATCCACGATTAATGTCTGTATTTTCCAGCCATGTTAAGTGACTCGTCAAGAGATTTGTAAGCACTTATGTTGTACAAATCTTAGCAATCATGTTCCTCAGATATTTTCTATCGAAAATTTCTATTTTGCCAACCAGTTGGCACATTCTAGGGAGGAATTACTTGAGTTAGATCAGGGAATAGACTCAAATTTCCTAAAGTCAGATCAGTAAATCATGTTCAAGGCTAAATTTTCATGCTAAAGGTTGTTATATTTTCTAAACCATTGTCAAGAGTAACGGTTTCCAGTGTATAAGAGTCAATATTCTGGGTTACCATGGAGGCTTGAAATAAGAGCCACTCAGCCGGGTATACCATGGAGGCTTGAAGCTGGGACCGGAACAGTATGATTTCATGTAATAACAACCTTTAAAGTCAGTTATGTCATGTATTCTATCAGTTTGATATTCCAAGTTGTGATTTTCAAAGTTCAAGATCAGTTATTTCTTTTGTACTTGCGGGACCAGTTAATACTGGAACAACCCTATATAGTACATAGTCATGAGTCAATATTAACAATTCAAAGTCAATGATCACGATCTAAAGTCAATGTTTATGAATTAAGGTCGGTGTATAATAGTTACTAAGCCGGGTTAAATATGGAGGTCTGATATATGGACTATTATTCCAAATTTACCTGGAAACTTGAAGTCGCACCTTATCAAGCCAAGTAAGTCAGTAAATGTCATGTTCCAATTCCGAGATGATCAATTAATTATTTCAGGATAACTTCCAGAGCTCAAGTAAGAGTTATATAGTCATGTTAAAGTCAAGTCAGGGTTATCCAGTTATGTGAATGTTGAGGCTAGTCATGTCAAAGTCGAAGATGGTCTGTCTAATAAGACAAGACTTATCAGTATATCCAGTGCCTCGATTCTCAAATTCTGAAAATTTGGGAAATCATAGGAAAAATTAGTTCACGATAGACTTTTCTTGAGGTTATGTTAAACCTCAGGGAAGTTAAAGATTTGCAGGTAGAGTATGGCGATGTCCGACACATCTTTCGTTCATGATAGAGAAGATCAATCAACAGCAACAGACAATACCATAGAGACAAATCGACGATTCCCATTCAAGGATGTCGCAAGAAGAGAAGGATGCCATGCCTGAGTCACAGTACACTGGGAAATCACAGAGAGTTAGCATTATAGTACATTGAGGTTACTAGCTTGAGGTACAGATATAATCAGTTATACAGACTACGTCGATGACGCAGGTGCAATGTTCGCCAGGTGCTGTATGCAGGCGTGCCGCACTCACTTGATGAGGAGCAGGTGTGCCGCTTTACAGTGTGTCGCTTTACAATGTGCCGCGAACGATGTGCTGCGTTATCGAGTATGTTGGGACCTATGAGGATCTTGATATGCACAAATCACGGATAAACATTCAAACATAAACCTATGCACAACGGATCTAAAGGTTTGATGTAGAAAACTTACGACTTAAAATTTATGTAGATTTGGCTGGCCCGAACGCATGACCGCAAATCAAATCTTCTCGGAATCGAACAAACTTGACCAATCCAGGAAGCTTGCATCACGGCGAAGTCAACGGCGTTGACCGGTCGGGAATCGGAGCATCCACGTGCTCTCACGCGCGCGTGTGAGTCTCAGCAGCAGCAATCCTCCGGTGGCGCATGTAGGCGCGTGCGGCGGCGGCTGGCGGCGATCTCGAGGGCGATCTCTCCAACTCGTCGTCCTGGTCGTCGTGGTATGGCCACTTGCTGGTTTTGGTCTCCGGTTTGGATGGATGATAGATTTGATTGGAATCCCGTATATACCTTAAGATCTTCTACTGTATTCTCAAACAGCTATCTAGATCTTGTATCAGTGGAGCACAAGAAACAGAACAACTCCTTGGAAGAGAGAGAGAGAGAGGGGGCGGACGTGTTTGCTAGGTTTGTGTCTTCTCTTCCAAGAGCCTAATGCTGTATATATAGAGCTACAGTAAGGACCCTAAGGAGAATAGGATAAGGGCTTCTAATATATTAATACTGTGGAGCAACCCCACAATTAATATATTAATAATATTAAAGTCCACCACAATAATATTATTGCACTCCCCTCACCTATCCCAAATTACATTTGAGACTCCTTATTATAATTATCCGATTTACCTCCCCTTGTTTAAGATATAATGTCCATTAATTAATTCGATCACTGATAATCAAGAATTAATTAATATATTATATTACCGAAGCTAGCGCTCGCTCATAGCATTCATATTATGCCGGAATAAATCCACCTGCAGGGTTTAGCATAATATTCCTTCATGAACTCACTTCGGGGACATCATCAGACTAACGCACATGGTGACCGTAAATATCCTAATAGCACATCGAACACATAATGTCATTACCCAATTCATTAAGTATGTCGACCCGGCTTGGATCTCACCCAAAGAATCAAAGCAACAACAATTATGTGTACATGTCTATTTAATATCTTACGGGTTAAGAGCACGCAATAATTAACTGAGGACTAGTTCGTTTTCGACGACCAGTATAAAACGAACATCCCTCTCTGGGATCCTGTTCAATACATAAATGTACTAGTGCAACTAATCGGTCAAGACAAACCGTACGGTTGACACTACAACCGTTCCGATGGGTTGTTCAATTCCATCTAGGTTGTGAACCAATGATTCTTGTTTCGCAAGTAACTGATATAGTGATCTTCGGTACGCCCGATGACTACCCACTTATCTACATGCAAAACAACAGAACGTGGAACTTATTTAACCAAACATAATTCTCATCCATCAAGAAATAGCAAGTGTAATATCCATTAAAGCAAAACTTAAGTATATAACACCAACAATCTCCCACTTATACTTAAAGCTGC
>CACSLK010019829.1:19830-46411 GCA_902706635.1 Striga hermonthica
CGGGGCTCAAGTCTGTTTAATTCCAAAAGAATCTCTTGCAAACGTAACTCAGAAAGATGATGAAAGTGTCAAGGATTATATCGCCCGATTTAATGACCGAGTTCAAAACATAGAACCTTGTCACCCCGAAACCTTGCTTGTCATGGCTATTGCCGGACTGGAACCGAATTCGATTTTCCGCTGGACGCTGTGCCAAAATAAACCAAACACTTTTCAAGAATTTCTTGCTCGAGCTCAGCAACACATCATAGCTGAAGAAGCCATGTCGGTCCCCGATTTTAACTTTAACCCGAAGTCTTCTAAGGCGGGGACCGACGAGAAAAAGAAGAATAAATTTTTCGACAAGCAAAGCAAGACTCAGTTCAGGGGACCTCCCCGAGGAGACCACAATGATCCTGAAGTTCGAGCAGCCCGAAAACAGTACGCTACCGATGTGAAGTCCGGTTATCAAACCGTATATTCCGCAGGGGCAGCTACCATATACGAAGAGATCAAAGGAAAAGGCATTCTACCGGACCCCAAACCACTTCGGATGCCCGAGGAGAAGTTGGACAAGTCCCGGTATTGCGATTATCATAAATCACCAGGGCACAACACAGATGAGTGTTTAAGTTTGTTAGCGGCCCTGTTACGATTAATTGGTCACCCACAGCTTAGAAAATTCTACCGCAAAACCGACCCCCAAAGACGAGGTCCAGGGCGTCAGGTTGAACCATATGATAAGGATGACGAGGAGGACCAAGGTACCATGCCAAAACGCATCCGACAAGGAGACAAGGAAGTATTTATGTTCACCTCGGAAACGCCCAATCCAGACTTTGCTGGAACTGCCCGAGGACGTAAACGAGGTCGATCTCCTGAACCGATGCAAATCACCGTCCACCGTGTCAACACCAATAACTCCCGGAGTACACTGTCCCGTCGACAAATCAAAGCCTATGCCCGACAAGCTTACAACTCCAGCAAACAAGTGTACACTACTGATTTGAGAGACATCCTCAACAATCGAAATTGTCCCATAACCTTTAATATGGAGGATGCTAATCACTTCGCGCACCCTCATTCCGATGCACTTGTTATCACCGTCCCTATATGCGGAATTCTAGTTCATCGCGTCATGGTAGATACGGGGGCCTATTCGAGCATTTTGATGTTAAAAGCCTTTGACAAAATGGGTCTTGATCCCGCCGACATCCGACCTTGCAATGATCAGATACAATGGTTCAACGGAAGTATTTCGAAGCCTATCGGCGAGATCACTTTACCTGTTAGATTCGGCACTTCGGAGAACGTCACTAAGCTCGTCGGGGAAACTTTCAAGATTCTGGATATCAACAACGAGTACAATGCCATCATCGGCAGAACAACATTGTATAAACTTCGAGCTGCGGTGTCGATCTTTCATCACGCACTAAAGTTCCCGACAACACGAGGAGAAGGAACGCACTTTGGAGACCAAAGAGAAGCTCGGGAACTTATCACATACATACCACCCAACGGAGTCCATTCCACCTCGACGAGCAATAGTGAAAATTCTCCACTACAAAACGTCTCGGACAACACGGTATCCGAAGAACCAAACAACAACGTCGGTGCTCCTCCCACCTCGGATCCTTTGGCCGAAGACCGAGGTCACCGACCTGGAAAGGAACCTATCCTTGAAGAAGATGAGTTGGACCCAAGAGCCCAATTTAAAGAAAAAAGCCGAAGTGATCGAGTCGATCCTGGAGACGACATAGAGTTAATATACGTCGATGAAACAGTCTTCCACAAATCGTTGCGCATCGGGAGTCATCTCCAAGAGCCTCTTCGGTCAGAACTTATTTCATTCCTCAAACACAATTCTGATGTTTTTGCCTGAAAACACGAAGATATGAAGGGCATCGACCCCGATGTCGCTAGCCACAAGTTAAACCTCGATCGAACTATCCGTCCTGTTGTTCAGAAAAGAAGAAAACTGGGGCCGGATCGACAGAAAGCACTAGAAGAGGAGGTCAACAAACTCATCGACAACAAATTCATCAAAGAAGCCAGATATCCGACATGGGTCTCAAATCCTGTCCTTGTTAAAAAGAACAACGGGCTATGGAGATTGTGTATCGATTTTTTCGACTTGAACAAGGCGTGTCCCAAGGACAGTTATCCACTCCCACGTATAGACTACATGGCCGATGCCACGTCGGGACACGAGTTGATGAGTTTCATGGATGCTTACTCCGGCTACAATCAGATTCTGATGGATCTTGAAGATTCCGAACACACCTCGTTTTATTCAGCACGAGGCCTGTACTGCTATACCATGATGCCGTTTGGGTTGAAGAACGCCGGAGCCACTTACCAACGCCTCGTCAACAAAATGTTTGCCGTGATGATTGGTCATACTATGGAAGTTTACGTCGATGACATGCTCGTCAAGTCGGTGCACGCTTCTGATCATATAACACACCTTCAATATATGTTTGATGTCCTCCGATCTTATTCCATGGTCTTAAATACCAAGAAATGCACCTTCGGAGTTAAATCGGGAAAGTTTTTGGGCTATATGGTCAGCCAACGTGGAATTGAAGCCAACTCGGCCAAGATAAAAGCCATTCAAGACCTAACTCCCCCAACTTCGGTTAGAGGTGTTCAGGCCTTAACTGGCCGACTTGCTGCTCTCAACCGGTTCATCTCCAAATCCACAGACCGTTGCAAACCTTTCTTCGAAGCAATCAAAAAAGAAAAGTGCTTTGAATGGACCGAAGAATGTCAAAAAGCTCTCATCAGCATCAAGGAGACACTCGCCTCTCCACCGACATTACAAAAACCAAGACCCAAGGAAATGTTGTTTCTATACCTCGTAGTCAGCGATTCTGCAATCAGCGCTGTTTTGGTACGTGAAGAAGGAACACTACAATCGCCTGTCTATTACATTAGCAAAGCCCTACATGACGCCGAACTGCGCTACCCTCCTATGGAAAAATTGGCGTTTGCACTTGTCATCGCTGCTCGGGAATTGCGACCTTATTTCCAAGAACATACTATAACCGTCTGCACTTCGTATCCGTTGCGCCAAGTCCTCCACCGACCCGACACCTCGGGATGCATGATCAAATGGGCGATTGAACTTGGACAATTTGACATCCACTACCAACCGAGGACCGCGATCAAGGCACAAGCCTTATCTGACTTCATTGCCGAATTCACTCCGGCGATAACAGTTCACCATGACAATCAACCGTGGGTCCTTTATATCGACGGTTCCTCAACAGTTAACCGTGCAGGTGCAGGAATAGTTCTAGCGGACCCAGAAAACCGATTATTCTGTCACTCAGTGAAGTTTCTTTTCCCGGCTACAAACAATGAAGCCGAATACGAAACCTTGCTATCCGGATTAAATCTGGCTGAATCCATGAACCTGAAACATCTTAAAAGTTTTTCAGACTCTCAACTCCTTGTCAACCAAATCAATGGTTCATATGAAGTCAAAGAACCTCGGCTGACACCGTATCTCTCTTTGGCAAAGCGAAAATTGTCAAAGTTCTCTGCTGACGTTGAACACATCCCTCGAACTCTTAATGTTCAAGCAGATGCCTTATCTCGATTGGCCTCCAGTACCGGGATGGAGAGCGTGGAGTATGTCCAAATCGGACAACAAGAGCAATCGTCAACCACCCTTTCCGAAGTCGCAACTATCGATCCGGTAACATCACGAAAACCACCAACTTGGATGGATCCCATTATCCACTACTTAAAAACTGGGGCCTTGCCCCCGGACCCAAAAGAAGCTCGAACACTTCGGATTCGAGCAGCTCGGTATACATTGGATAACAGAACTTTGTTTAAAAGAGGATATTCCGTCCCACGGTTGAAATGCGTGAGTGAATCTGATTCACGATATATCCTTGAAGAAATCCATGAAGGAATTTGCGGAAGCCACCCCGGTGCACAAGCCTTATCTTACAAAGTCTTGCGACAAGGTTATTATTGGCCGACCTTAAAGACCGACGCCGCCGCATGGGTTCGCAAGTGTCCAAAATGTTAAGTGTTCGCGCCCAACATCCACCAGTCTCCCGAGGAGCTTAAATCGATCTACAGTCCATGGCCTTTTGCCAAGTTGGGAATCGACTTTATAGGTCCCCTGCCAACCGGGAAAGGAGGTGTCCGATTTGCCATTGTAGCCGTTGATTATTTCACTAAATGGGCCGAAGCTGAACCGCTAGTCACAATAACCGAGCAAAAAGTCGTCGACTTCATATGGAAGTCGATCATCTGCCGCTTCGGAGTGCCGAACTCCATCATTACCGATAACGGAAAACAATTTGAAGGCAAGCGATTTGAATCTCTATGCGAAGAATATAATATCAAGCACTTCTTCTCTTCGCCTTATCACCCGCAATCCAATGGGCAAGTCGAAGCTGTGAACAAGCTCATAAAAAACGGCCTCAAAGTCTGACTTGACGCCGCCAAAGGAGCTTGGCCTGAAGAGTTGCCACACGTCCTATGGGCCTACCGGACTACAACTCGAACTTCTACCGGCGAGACCCCATTTTTCTTAACATACGGCTCAGAAGCCATGGTCCCAGTCGAGCTCGGTGAACCGACGTACCGAGTTCAACATTTTACCGAAGAATCCAACTCGGAAAACCTGAAAGCTAATTTGGACCTGCTTGACGAACATCGCACCCATGCTGAACTCAAAAATGCTGCTTACAAACATAGAAGTGAAAGATATGTCAATTCTAAACTTAAGCCTCGTTCATTCCGAGTTGGAGATTTGGTCCTTAAATGCGTAATGGGGCCGGACCTCGGCCCACTCAGACCGAGGTGGGAAGGACCTTTTCAAGTCATTGAAGTCCTACCTCATGGGGCCTACCGAATCGCTCACCCTGATGGAACTCCGCATCAATATCCATGGAATGTTGTTTTCCTAAAGAAGTTCTATCAATGAACGGTCCGAAGTCGGATAGCCAACCCTTCTGTTGCACGGACCCTTCTTTTTGGCTTCACTGAATGTATGAAGTAACTCTTTTTATGTACTGAAAGCCCATCGGCTTTCGCGTTTGGACAATCCGAGCAGCAGCTCAATACTGATGTAAAATACCTTGAAACTCAGTTCTATGAATATTTTGTACCGATGTAAGCATTCCGACACTCGGTCTTGCTGATACCCCATAATATATCCGAACCCCACACATGTTTCGGATGGGGGTGACGCTCGTCAAACGCCATTTCAACACACATGACTTGGCGGGTCCCAAAAATCACCGAACACAAAGAGATATGAATCGGTTGGGACCGTTCTATAATCGAACTCTGACGAAGTTCGATGAAGTCTTTTTTATTTCACGCACAACCCCAAGAATGTGTTAAGTTTCGTGAGTTATTTGAAAACTCGCATAACGACTTGCGCTTGTGGCTGAAATTATCACAAACAAAAGATCAAAGTGGAACTCGGAAATTATTCTTACAAAAGCTCACGACTCGGTTAATGATATGAAAAAACCCGAGTTAGAGCTATTCATTTCACAATCCGTACCGAGCTCAGAACACTTGGTCGAAAAAATCGCTGAAATTTATACAGCGAACATAAATCAAAACAGATATTTTGCAAACACATCATATATATTTCATAAAATGTCGGAAAGACTTTACATATTTCCTACTAAGGGAGTCAACAAACCTGACCTCCCCGATTACTTATTAAACAAATATATGAAGCCCAACTAAGGATGCCGACATACCGGCACCCCGACTATATTATTTCAAACATATAAAAATATAAAAGGCACTGAAACTTCAAGCGGCGTCATCTTTCTTCTCGACATCTTGACCAGCACCGCTACCTTCTCTGACTTCCGAGCTGCTGGAAAATTGCTTCTGAAGATGATCCTGCATCGCCACTTCCTTGGCCTTAGCCACCGCATCGATGGGAGCATCAGTAATCGGAACAAACTCATGCCGAGGATCCCCATCTTCAGCCGACTTCTCTCCAGTCACTTGAGGAGCTTCAATAACTCCGACCTCCTTCTCGATTGATTTAGCTTTCTCCTCAATATAAGCCTTGACTGTGCTCTGAATCTGCTCTGGAGTCATATCATCAAAGTGTTGTTCCAGCTCTACTTCAGCAACGGTCGAAAGATACACGTCAGCTAACTCCTTCCTCTTCTCCTTCTCTCCCTCTAAAATCATGTTGACGTAAGCACGTCGGAGGAGAGCAGCTCTGTCCTCGGTAAGTGGCGGCAAGTCGGGATTCCTGGCCATTTCTTCAGCACGGCGCAACATCCACATGCAAAATTCTCGCTCATCCTCGTCGGCCTCAATGTGCATGCTTTTGACCTCCATATCAAAGCCGTACTTCTCAAGCTTGTGGAATAAAAAGAAACGCAACTCATCAATATCATAATAGTCGGCGGTGTACCTCTCAATCACCCACCGGAGATTCAGACAAGTGTTCATCTCGATTTCGAGGTCAGGCCCACCGACCTCATCATCATCCCCACCGGCATCCTTGTCTTCAACCTCAGCCTCCTCACCAGACTTCGGCTCGATAGCGACCGAATCCTTCCCAGCTTGGAAGCCATTCTCGTACATGAACTCCCCATAGGCCGACTTCTCCTTCTCAAATTTAGCCATCTCGGCCTGATGAGCGTCCCGTTGGCGGCCGATTAGTTCATGTGCCTCAACGCACTCCTTCTGTGCTGCCTCGCGCGCCATCTTATCTTGCTGCAGCTTCTCTTCCACCTCTTCAGCCTTGGCTTTCAACGCCTTGGAATGCTGTTCGGCAAGAGCAAGACGCTCCTTAAGTTCGGCCACTTCGGTTTCAAATGCCTTCTTCTCCCCAGATAATGCCGAGGTCTCGACCCGTGCCTTTTCCAACTGGGCAGCTTGTTCGGAAAGTTGGCCCTTCAAGTCGGCTTCCATTTTTGCAGACTCTTCCTTCAAATTAACGATCACGACGTCCCGCGCAGATATTACATCCTTTTTCCCTTCTAATTGTGACGTAATCCGGCGGTGATCGTCCTCAGCAGCAACCAAACTGACCAACGCCCTGTCTACGCACGCCTTGGCATAACTCAATTTGTCCACACTCGACAAAGAAGAGACCCCTACTTCGGATTTGGGGTCCCATACCATTAACGGCACACGAGCAGCATTTTTAGCGCTCTCCGGCATCTCAATTCTAGACGACATGTGTGGTGTCTTAACAGACTGGAAAGTAGTGAACCACTCCTCCACAACGCCTTCGGGCACCCTAACATTGGCGGCCCGCTCTTCGTCAATGGATAAAAAGGACTTCTCGAATAAGGGAGATTCGTCATGGCCCTTCTCAACGGCTTTACGACCGGAGTCATGCTTTTTCTTCGATTTCTTTTCCACTCCGGAAGAAGCACCAACGTCGGCCATCTTCACCAACTTTCTCTTTTTCCTCTTCTCCGGTTGCTCCGACTCTAGGGACTTCGGAGAAGAGGGCGGTTTCTGAAGCTCTTCTCCCGGCACTTCGGTATGCACGACCTCGGCCGTAACCAACCCTGTTCCCGTTACGATAGGTTCAGGGTCTGCTTGGTTAATCGCAGCAGCATTCACAACTGATAGCACCTCGGTAGTTGTCACCTCTTGCAAAGACTTTGGGTTTTCCGGAATAGCGGCCGAAGTCGCGCTCGACCCCACTTCGTTCGATTTCTTACCGGTGTTTTTCTGGCCAGCAGTCTTCTTCACCAAAGCGCGAACAAGATCTCTCCTCATGGTGTCGTTCAATCTCAGATCTCGACTCTTGCCAAACTTAGATTGAAGGTCTCTATTCGGAAACTTACGCCTGAACTCCTTAGCTTCCTTGACAGAGCTATAACCCAGAAATCCGAGGAGTGGATAATATACTGCATTCCGGCAATAGACAAACAGAGTTCCCGACAGCTATTCTACACGTATAGAAAGTCTGACAAAATCACCATAAACTAAAATTCTCTTACTGGGGTCAAATCTCGAAGTAGAAACTCCGAGAGACAAACCAGCCACTTCGAGCTTCGAATCTACTAAGAGCGTACGATAATCTCGAACTTCTTTATCCAAGTTGGCCAAAGCAATCAACTTCCCACCGAATTCCGGACTCAACTTTGGCTCTTTCTGCTTGGTCTCTTTTTCTACAAAGGGCAAAAGTTCCGACCTGTTAGTACACAGAACAACACCAAAATCAGGAAAATACATCCTAATTGACAAAAATAAAACAAACTCACTTGCTCCGGAATGAATAAACATAGGGATTGTCATCCCATCAATTCGGGGCTCATGGAAAAAGCCCTCGGATTGCCACTCCCCACCAATCCATAGCCACTCCTCCTGAAAACCGTGAAGACTCTCCGGGATCTCGGTTATTATTTCTCCAACTTTAATGCCGTGCTGCGGTTTTGCTCCGGCAAAGAAACAACACGAGGACTCAGCAACCCTCCTCTTCGGACTTAGTTTAAAGGCAAAAATACTTCTCATTTCCTCGCACGATGGTAGCCCCTCACCCTGCTCGTGCAACAACACCATCAGGCCAATAATCTTATTCCAGCTGTTGGGAGTGATCTGACATAATGGCAACCCCCAACTCCGGAGGTATTCCGTGATCAAGTTTGGCAACGGGAATCTCAATCCCGACCTCAAGCTCTCCGCAAATATACCCACACAACCCGGAGGTGGGCTTGTTATTCTCTCCCCGGGGTAAGGAGCGAAAATCTTCACCGAGGGTGGAATCCACACCGGTTCTCGCAGCAATACGACGTCAGCATCGGTCAAGATACTCGGTTCACCCTCAAAATCGACCTTTGGGTCGGGCCACGTCCTCACCGGCCTTCTCCAATGAGGCGTCACGAGGTCGGTCGCGTTATGTTCTACAACCAGGTCTCCATCCTCATCGTTTGGCTTAATGTCTAAATGCCTCACCAACGACGGATCCCATCGGTGGTATTCAAAAGCTAACTCAACTAGTTCCGAGTCGTGATAAATTTCTAACGGAACCGATTCAGTACTAGAAGAACTTGCTACCGCCTTACCCTTTCCCTTCGACGCCATCGCACAACAGAACAGAACGCAAAAGAAATAAAGGAAGAATTAAAGAAGGAACTTACCGAAAAATCCACAAACACACAATGCGCAGCAAACGACTCTCGAACTCTCAAAGGAATTTCAACAACAATGTTACTAGATGCAAAAGCTCAAGAATTGAAGCAAAAGTGAAGAAAGTTCGATCAGAAACTGCGAAACCCTATTTATAATCTCCAATTTCTGACCGTTAGAGATCCCAATTAAGGGCGCGTCCAACCTACGCGACCCCTAATTCCAATCGGTGCCACCCTTTCATCTGACAAAAGCCTACTGTTACACGTGGCATCCTATTAAAACCAACCGTTACCGCATTTAAGACCATTACGGCGCGACCGTTCATTCTGACATTAAATCATCGACCGTTACGCCTGTTCAGATCTCTTCTACCGCTTCCCAGACAATAACAAATTTTCACCAAGTGTTCTCACCCTGGAAATTAACACCCGCTTCGGCAAAAATGATTCACCTCGGTAATTTTCCTGTCACGAGCATCTTAACACGAGCGAATTCCTCGTACAGACTACAACCGAGTCAGATCTCAACCCTTCTTTTGCAACATCGACGACCATCACTCCGTATGATCGCCGATATTGGGGGCCTCTCTGTTATCATCCAACTCGGCAAAACATCATTAAGGAGTCTTAAGCATCATGTTAAGTGAAATTAACTATTGAACCGACGTGATCCAAAGCCGTGCTAGTCCGCGCAACGAACCGGTCCGAGCTATCGAAGACCGAAGTAACCGATATCTACCGAGGTCATCTTAAACCGAGGTCGTCACCTCCTAAAGCAGGTGACAAGGCGCCTACACACCCCTATCACGATCCACGAGGTTTGTCATCATTCATGTGGGACCCACTGCTCCAACCGCCCACCAAAAGTTACTTTATACGAAAAATAATACACGGATTTCAATGTATATATCGAAAAAGCTACTATAAATAGCTACCCTATGACACTTGTACGGGTATTCCGAACTTATTAATATGCAACACGCAATAGCCCATAAAGGCTTTTCACCTCGGTCCACCTCGGATCGAGACCATTGTTGAATTATCCTTACATGCTTTACGTTTAAATCACTTGAAATTATCTCATAAACTCCACCTTGAATCGTTGTTAAGAATCATACGACAACAGTATAAAAACAGCATCGCCAAGATGTTTACAGAAACGCACTACAAACATTACACCTACCACAGTGGTACGTATGCATTTATTAAAGCACGTACCTCTTTGCGTATCCACAGTAAGTGACGTCCCAGCTATGTTTTTATCTCTATCCACACTCGTACGCTGATGTGTGCCATCATCAACGTCATCGGCGGCAACAACATAATCTGGAGTCAAACCCAACCCCAAGCTGTAACTGGGCCCCTCATTGTGCATCCTCTTGAAGCGGTCCCGCCGTTCAATTGCATTCATAACCTCATCGAGTGCAGCTAATGTATCAGGAGCGTTCCAGAATGCATCGTCGGTCTGCTGGGAAACGCCACCCCTAATGGTATTATCTGTTACGCCATCCTTTTTTCCGATTGGGCCACATTCCTGACTATTAACGGGATGGTTCGGGTCACTGCGTGGCAATTCATTGTACACTCCAAGCAGCTTTTGCGCCGCCTCGTTCATTTTCACAAAGTTCTCATCTTCAAGTAGAACTTGCGGGGCCTTTTCAACCAATTGTAGTATTTCAACCCCGGTAGTTGCAAGAAGCCGTGTTTTAGACGTAAACTCATGAACATAATCCTGATGAAAAGATGTAATGCTACATTTAATTAATAATGCACTCTACCGCATACCACGGTGCACAATTTCACAACGGACAATGCACATTATGTAATGATAAACTTAAGACGGGTGAGGGAATCAGGACGCATGAAAACAAATAAAAAAATGGGGGTATAAAAACAACACAGGTAAACTCATGAACATAAGCGTGATGAAAAGATGTAATGCTACATTTAATTAATAATCCACTCTACCGCATACCACGGTGCACAATTTCACAACGAACAATGCACATTATGTAATGATAAACTTAAGACGGGTGAGGGAATCAGGACGCATAAAAACAAATAAAAAAAAATGGGGGTATAAAAACAACACAGGTAAAGTCATATGATGAAAATCATAACGCATAACGTTGACCGCCATAAATTTTAGAAGTAACGATATAGAGAGGCATTTTGCAAACACCACATTTTCAAGCACAATTATTTATAACAAACTGCACAAGTATATGTTGTGTATTACACAATATGTATGTGGTATCAGCCTCATTACATAAACACTGTGAGTCGAACACAATTCATGTATGCAATCATCATTCACATATGCACATTTATGATCTGCACATTGCACATTTTACTCCAAACAAATGCACATTTCATCAGTTAATAAAATAAATATATAAATATATATAAAGAGAAAAAAGGGCAAATCGGTATCTACTTGTACACTACAATTCTCCGGGACCCCAGCAATGACGTCGTCAGAGTTCGTATCCATTTTATCAAGCTGGTGGATATCGAGAGCGTCTGCATCCACAAAACCTCTCCCGAAGGCCCCCGAAGCGATCTCATCACGTTCTCTGTTTCTTAAGGACTCGTTACTCCAGGAGCTGAACCTCGGGAACCTCCGCGGGACCGATCTCACGGAAAACACTACCTTGTCCACGTAGAATAACTGAGTCCGAAAAAAGAAAAAAACAATAATTAACTCAATAATAAAACAACAACAGCCATACGAATACTAGGTTGTCGCTATAATACACGAACATTAAAAAAAAAAGGAAATAATAGTAGTAATAATAATAATAATAATAATAATAATAATAATAATAATAATAATAATAATAATAATAATAAAAATAATAATAACAACAATCAGGACATGAATGAGATGAATCAATAATGGGAAATCAATGAAATAAGACTGACCGTCAAGAACAGTAACGACCCTGCATAAGTCTTCTTTGTGTCGACCGAACATTTAATCATGTATGAACACCAGTTCATATCGCAAACGTCCGATAAATCGTCAAGTGCATGCACTATACGGGAGTTCGCCATTCCATTCAGACAGCTTTCAAACAAACACGATACCATAAGGACTATGAAATGGTGCTTGAACCAAACACCACCATCATCGCATTCATTGATCTTATCCAAGACCTTCGACACCGTAATGTTCGACGGTCTTCTAACATCGAAGAGAGCGATCCACTCATCCAACAGATTTGATGTAACTCGCTTCTTTTTATTATTAACCTCGAGCTCTCCACGAGGCAACCCAAACACAGCATATACATCTTCTTCCTTGACGTGCACTTTCTCCCCATCGTACAATTGGAGCTTCCGGTCCAGGTGGTTGAAGTTGTTTACCAACCAGAAACCCATCTTCAACGGCGTTGTAGTTATGGACAACTCCAGCAAACGTCCAAAGCCCATTTCACAGACTGCATTCTTCTTGACATTTGACAGACCAGAAATCGCCTTGACAAACATACCGACTGAAGTCCTCGTAAACACACTCGGAAACACTTCATCGTCATCACTTTCCACATCAACGGCAGGAGCCTCATCAACAGAATGTTTGACTATAATGTCGGTATCATCAATTTTGCGCTTGCCCTTATCTACAAATTAACAGAGGATAAAAGAACATCAAACACCAAGTATATATATATATATATATATATATATATATATATGAATTTATGTATATAACTCCAGAAACAATAGAAAATAATAGCATATACCATTCCGAGATTTTGTGATTTCTGCCTGACAGCGTATAGGTACATCATCGACAAAATCATCGGCATCATACTGGCTCGTGCGTGCACCAACTTTGGAACGCTTCGGAAGCCCACCGGCGCGTTCTAGTGCATCATTATTTCTATTCGACGCTGTATATGTACAATGAAATAAAGCTTCAGATTTATTGAATATATAATATACATATGGTATTCCGTAAAATTTTACCTTCTTCTGTTTTATCGAGCTTCGTAGAAGTGTCACCTTGTTGTACTACGGGTAAGCTTGCACGGTGTCGGGTACCATGACGAGTTTTTTTGATTTCTGCCAAACGAGACAGAGGTATGTCATCGACAAAATCGTCGCTATCGGGCTGGATAGTTTTGTGTACACCAACTTCAGAATGTTTCTTACGATCACCATCATGTTCTGGTACACCGAGTGTTCTATCCAACATTGGATCTGTACAACAAACGAGGAGACAACAAACACACATATAACAAAAGAGATCGTTAATTGACTAGTTTACATTCGCAATATACACATAAATATATCACAAACACGTACCTTCTTGAATGTTAGCAGGATTCGTGGACATGTCCCCTTGTTGTACTAATGGCAGTTGTGTGCGCCGTCGGGACACTAACAGAAGATGTCAAGCATTACGAATAAGTCAGTATAAACTCGAATTAATAAGCAGACTCGTACTCTTGTATGAATGTATATATATATATATTTATATCACAAACCTTTTTGGACACCGGGGGTTGACCTGTTATACCTGTATCAACAGTCAATCACACAATTGTAAATACAGGCACATATGTTCACTACAAACCAAACAAAAATATTCATATAACATACAACCATCACCATTAGGATCAGGTACCTTGTCCATCTTCTTACGAGCAGTACCTACACAAGATCGATGTCAAGAATACACATCATAGGCATATGTGTAGTACTTATATTTTTCATATACAGAATAACATGATTTAGATGATTAAATCTACTTAAATGTGGTCCCAATATATATATATATTTTTTTTCCAAAAGTTGAATAATCTTGAACAAAGTATTGTAGATCTGGAAAGATACTAGAACATAATGTGCTTGAGAAAAAATAAAAAATAAAAAATAAAAAAAATAAAAATAAAACAGCAACAAAAGAAGACAAATCGTGCGAAAGTAGTAAGATATATAACTACAATTAAGGGGAAGACACCTGATACGAACGAAATCAACAAACATAAAACACATACTAATTACAAAAAAAAAAAAAACGAATAATTCCCAGATCAGAGCAGCCCATACATTTTTTTTTTGTTTATCTGTGTCTACAATGTGACGAGCAATGAAAAAATCTAAAAAAAATCTAAATAATAGCTATGAATTTGAATACAACATTACCTCGTTTTCTCGATTGAGGCGAATTTCCCATAGTTTGAAACGGAAGAACAGTTACTCCTAAAACCGTCGAAATGACGTATAATGAACACTAAGGTGAATGCGCGTCAGTTACACTATATTCCCATGATGATTTGAGCTCGAAATCCTCTCAAGATCCAGAAAACCGCCATAGATGCCCAACAAGCTCCTTCTTCCTTCAATATCTCTGACCTAAAGGTGTGGGTTGTAATTAATGGGCCCGAAATCCAACCATTACCCCCTCTGGTAACGTGTTAAAGACGACAATGCCCTCTAACCTGTATATTTTCCCGTCTTATTTCGATCTATTTACGCGTATGCCACCGCGAGTCAAATATTGCTGGTTTAGTGTTGACTTCATCTCAATCGTTTATTTATTTGATCGAACGGTGTACAGTCATTCTCAATTCTTTTGTTATTCCCCATTCTCATTTGATCCAATTCCTATATATATATATATATACCATTAAAAACGATTAAAAAGATATATACCATTAAAAAAAATCAATACATATACCTTAAAAAAACTGAAAACCCCATTTAATGAATGATCAAAGACAAAACAAAAAATATAAAATAAACATTTTGGAGATATAATCATTCCATGCATGAACCAGATTTTTTTTGTATTGTGGTATATGTACAGTATATGATTAGTATATGTACAATATATTTTCGTACTTTTCGCCGGATTTCTTCTCCTCGCGCAGTGATGTTCGACCCGATCGACTTCCTCGCGCTCCATCGATTTGAAAGGGCCTCTTCGATCTTCCCAAATCAAATTACTTCTCATCTTGGGATTTTCACCGCCATCCCTGCAATTTCGCCGGAGTTTATTGCAACGGCGATAGATCTCTTCGATAATCCCATATTGAATTACTTCTTCTATTGATATTTTCACTGCTGTCCCTGCAATTTCGCCGAAGTCTACTGTGACGGCGATAGGATGGTGGCCTGCAACCTCGCCCTCAATATCTGCAAGATTTTTTTATTTTTTTAAAGAACGAGAATCACGCCAAAGAGAAGTAACAGAATTTTGGCATTACTTCAATTAAATATCATATGTTAGGTAAAGACACAATTATTTATATTTGGATGGTATATGTGTAATATTTTCTGTATCACGTAGTGTAAGTGAAAATTTCCCAAACTTTTATATGTAGTCTTGTGTAATTTTTTGTTTAGCCCCATTTAATATTGGGCTGGATTTCAAGATTCAGGTTAAATTTATTCATTTGACAACCACAGTGGATAAGTGATGATCGTAGTGAGAGGATATGAGACAATCTTCTATTGTCAAATGACAATTATGCTCTTATTTATTTTTTATCAATTGAGTTTAAAATATGGCTCGACACTAATGCCTTTTAAATTCTTAATGAGTTGATTTGACAAGTGTCAAATGAGTTCGGTAATTAAGTTTGACGCACACTTCTCTTGCGAGCTATTTTAGGTTTGTCTCTTTGCACAGTTTGTTAACCATTTTTCGTTCGATTTTTGTTGAATTCGTCTCCAATAATTAATTTGCGCTCATTTCCTAGACACAAAAAAAAAAAAAAATCTTATAGAGTTGATTGCAAATATTTTCGACTCTAGTTGTTTGATCGACATGTTCGATTAGCTATTTAAGTTTGACTTCTTTAAGGGTGTGTTTGACACGTATAATAAGCTAGCTTATAGCTTATTTGGTTAGCTTATAAGCTTTCTGTATCAAATAAGCCCCGTTTGGTAAGACGAGCTTATTTAAAAAGCTCGAGCTTATTTGATAAGCTTGTTTACGTAGCGTTTCAAAATAAGCTAGTTGACTTTTTTATTTCAGCTAGCTTATAAGCTAGTTTTACCAAACACTTTTATCATATAAGCTAGCTTTTTAGCTATATATCATAAGCTATAAGCTATAAGCTAGCTTATAGCTTATCAGCTACCAGCTAGCTTATAAGCTATCAGCTAGCTTATCAGCTAGGTTTACCAAACACACCCTAAATGTACAAACGAGTCGAGATTGAGTTTTCACAATTTGAACTAAATTTGTTAATAAATTATTTTGTTCTAGTAATGGCAAAACCGGTTTCGAGTTGAAATAGCCAGCCCGAATATAAGCACTGGCCGGTTCATTAAGTTGTCGGTTCTTGGTCGCCCGCTTCATTAAAAGAAATAAATTTATTTAAAAAGTATTTTTTTTAAAAAAAAAGAAGGATGAACCTTCGGTTCCAGTTCAAAACCGAAAACGTCGGTTTGAAATGTATAAACTATAAAGTATTGAACATGAACATGACTGGTCAAAATCACGGGCCGATTCAAGAGCCATGGTCAACGGGTCGGTTCGGGCCGAATCAACGGATCGACCTGGCCCACGACCATGTCTACTCGGTTCCAATAATAGCTACAATAATATGCAGCCCTGGGTTAAAAAAATTTCTGGCTACGCCCTTGTTGGGAGGTAATCAAAAGTAGACAAAAGACCTTGTCTTGAACCGCTTTTCTGCTCCAATTTTCAAATCAATATATGAAAATTGAACAAATAGGTATTTTCTATTAGGAGATGCTATGGTCTGGTTACGGAACTATCCTGTCAAAGTTTTGTAACCGTTAGATCAACTATCTCTGACGGTTACATTATAATCCAACGGTTACAAACTTCGACGGAATAGTTACGTAACGAGACCGTAGTATTTTCCTTTTCTATTATCATCAAAACGCAACAAATGAGTCTACTCTATACTTAAATTATCAGTCATTTCATAAAAAATTCTATGGAGTCATCGGATGATTTTCTTATAGAGCCATTCATGACTTAGTGTATTGACACTTGTCCAAAGTGCATTTATTGTAGGACATGTGTCAATAAATTATTTGTGAATAACTGTGGATGGCTCCATAAGCTGAGTCATCCGATGGCTCCATAGCAAAACTGGTCATTTCATTAAGGGCTTGTTTTCTAAATGGATAGGTCATATGCCAAACAAGGAAGATTATGCGTATATATCCCATGTTTATGAGCCTTGATACACGTTCCGTCCAAATATCTAAAGCCTCATTTAATGGTTATCATTTTTTCGCATGATATTCTTGTCCAAGCCTCCATGGACTTACGGGTGGCTAGCTAACGGGCCGTGACCCGGCCCGGCCCTGTAGACTGGCGGGCCTTTCATGGGTGGCCCTTAACCGGCACGCCAAGAAACAAGCCGACTCGTGGAACCGGCCCTGTCCCGGCTCGCCAGGGACAAAATAAACAAAAATGAGGACCCGGACATGGCCCGTTGGGCCACGGTGCCGGTTCTCGGAACTGGCAATCTACGGGCTGGTTGTGGGATGGCCCGTGGTCATGTCTACATGGACTGATTTTTTTTAGTAATAATTACCCTCACACAGTTGCTTTTTATTTTATTTATCGTAAAACAAAAAAAAAAAATCTATGAAGTCATCGGAGGGTTCCATAACAAAACTGAGCAAAGCAAATGTTATCTTTCATTCCCCTTAAACGATTTTTATTTTTATTCTATATCTATCAAAAACTTTAAAAATAATGTAAATTGTTTTCTAATAAATTTAATGTCCGGATCAAGCTATTAACATGATTCAAGAGTCTAACTTCAATTTACAATTATAATATCCACACAAGTTTCATCAGATTATTATGGCGTCGGCCCGGCAGAGACGGGCTCGTCGCGGGCTAGATGAAGACGTCGACCTGGCCGGAGCGAGGGCTCGACGGCGGTGGAATAGTGACGTCGGCCTGACAGAGCAAGGGCTCGTCGGTGGGCAAGATGAAGACATCGGCCGGCCGAAGTTGGGGCTCAACGGCGGGCGAGATAATGACGTCGGCCCGGCAGAGCAAGGGCTCGTCGGCGGGAGAGATGAAGACGTCGGCCGGCCGGAGCTGGGACTCAACTGTGGGCGAGATAATGACGTCGGCCCGGCAGAGTAGGGGCTCGTCGGCAGGCGAGATGAAGACGTCGACCGATCGTAACTGGGGCTGAACGGCGGGCTAGATAATGACGTCAGCCCGACAGAGCTGGGGCTCGTCGACGAGCTAGATGGAGACATCGGCCTGGCCGGAGCAAGAGCACAACAACGGGCGATATGATGGCATCACGACTCGAAGGTCTCGTTGCTCGATAGCCTGTAGTTTAACCATTTATGCGGTCGATGGGCTCGAAGGCCTCGTGACCTTCCGAGAATGAGAATAGAGGAACGGTCGTGCCTATTCTGAAGGCTTGCGACAGTCCAACTTCTCTCGTCTTTCCTGTCTCGGCTCAAGTTTCATGAATAAGATTCGATATACTTTCATTTATGTATATATATAAACATATATATATATATTGTCATTATCACATTATTACTGTTATTATTTTATTATTATGTATATGTATACACACAGATATATGTATGTATTTAAAGCAAAATTGTGAAAAAGATTACCTTGAGCCGGTGCAGAGCGTAGGCCTAAGAATATTATTGTTTGGGGAGGTCGACTCCTATTTTGCCTCTATTCTTCATGTCCTTGTCGAGCTCCTCGACTTCGAGATTGTTTGGATAGCCTGTCCCGACCTTATTCTATCTATATACATCAAAATTATTTTGGGCCCATTGCTATCCTATTTTATCTAGGGGATTTTACATACCTGTCGTATCTTTTTTTAATTATTTGCGAAAATACAACATGCTAATCTTATTAGGATTCTTACGAATTATCACCCAAATAATTAGTAATAAACTGAATATCAATTTCCCAACCAAAAGTGCATCCATCCCCATCAATCCCGTAACTGACGGACGTGGTGCAACAATAAAAGAAAAATCATATAAACATGGTAAGAATTAATGCAATAGATTATTTTTTAAGAAATAAATATATATTTAATTCAAAATATGCCTACTAAAATCAAATAAAAAAATGACAATAAAAAATAATATACACCATCTATTTCATAGTAAATTACCCTTAACATGTGAATTCGAAAAGTCTCACGACTATATCCAAAATAATCAATATCATAAGCGAGCATGATAGTATCAAACAAGTATAAGTTCATCCTCAAAAACATAACAATCACATCCAAAATATGATAATAATAAATACAAGTATCAAACAAACAATATAATCATCTAGTTGTCATTTAATCTCCTCTCACCGCCCCTTTGAGACATCATCATCTCAAAACGTTCTTCAAAAGTCTTAAATTGTTGTTGCAACTCATCCAACTTCACTTGCACTTTTGTTCGCCCTTCAACTCTACCTTCCTCTCGAACGCGCTCCAACTCAGTCTAGGAGCAATGGGAAAACTGTTCCAAAGAGGTCTTCAATCATAAGATTATTAAAATCAACAAATCTAACAACTTTACAAAAATAATATGTCAATAAAAATAAATGAAGAAAACAACTTAAGTAAATTCTAACTGCCCTGGACATCAATATAAAAGGTTTATCTAGCATGTACAGTAAATATGATCCTCAAACAAACAAAAAGTAAAAAAAAAGCATTTAACAGAAAAGTCTTCAATTCATACCATTGCACAAAATTTCAACAACTTCAATGGACAGAAATACTGAGATTCCACAAACTCAAACACCCCATAAATAATCAAATAAACTACACTAAAAATCACCACAAAATCCAAATTCTAATCGCCAACAAAATCACTTGAATGGGAATAAAAAGTTAAAACAAAGAAAAGTGAAGATACATGTGATGTGCCATAGCTCCCGATACCGTATATGCGTCGTTTTTTACAAGCTCCTCCAACGGTAGTGATAAAAAGATCGTCGATCATTTTATTGTTTTTTTCTCCTTCTATGTCCGAGTCGGCAGTCAATGACGGATCATTTGAAATAAGAGACTCCAGCTCCAAATAAAAAAATGAAATGCAAGTTGAGAAATTAATTAAAAAAAAGAAACAAACAGACGAATACTTGAATATAGAAGTAGTTTATGACTTACAGCAACTTTCTCCGGCCTACTGTCTGCCCACTTTCCCTTCGCCTAATTCTTGTGTAATTTCTTATAGCCCTCATATCGGGTAGGCTTTCTTCCCAATTATTCAGTCTGAAATTGACAACATCACCAACACCAGGCAACAACACCAATAAGTTTCTTGGATGTAAACGAAAAAGAATTATGACTATAAAAGAATAAGTTTCTTTAATGCACATGAAAATATTTACCAACTCTCGCGCATAATTGACTGCCAACTTGGATCCTCCACTGTGGACAGACATTCCTGAACTGAGTCCATTCACTCAGTCCGACGATTAGCCGACCTTTTTCTACAGACCTCCTTGAACTCCATTTTATTCCACTCTTTCCAATAGGCATCCTAAACTAATTTTTGCACTTAGGGTGGTTGTTTTTCTTGTCTTCCTCAAATGACTCATTAATTCATAATAACGATACTCGGCATGTCTCATCCAAACATTATATACATTTCTCTCATTATCAGGTTGAAAAGAGAAGGATTTTTCTGCAAATAAATATTATAAAGCAATTTAAAATTCTTTAAACCAATAAATTCACAATAAGAGATGAATCTTAAAAAAATAATCGGTTATACTTCAAAGCTTCAAAACGTATAAGGTAGATTTATATTTGTAGGGACTTAACTAATATAAAAAATGAAATTCTAACCTTTCATAACATCCAATACCAATCTAATGTATCCTTTGTCACTGCAGCCCATGTGTACCCCTCTGGACAAAGTTTCTCTTTGAGGAGTTTAGTTATAAAACTTGAAACATCATTTCTCGGATATAATCTGACAGTGAAATAATGTTGACAAGTTCAGATTGATAAATTACTATAATTATAAACTTATAATATGTAAACTCTTTACTTACATATCCTTGCCCACAATTTCTACGGGTGTTCGTGCCATTAGAGTTGAAGCCATTGATGATGGTGATGGTATAGATTTTGATGGTGACAACGAAGCATTGTCATCCTCATTTATAGCATGATCTAAATCAACAGATACAGATGGAGAAGGACTTCTATGATGCCTGTGTTAGCCTACATGCCATGCAAACGAGCCAAAATCAACAGCAGCATCGTGCCTGCCATATCACCTCAGAGGAAGACCAAGAGACACAATATTACACCTCATGCAAATAGACAAACTCACAGCATCCTTTTTGAATTTTTCACCTAGGAATTACCTTGTACTGGCTAGATAAGATAGATGCTCATTGTGTGGCCTAGATTAATTGATCTAGAATGATCCCAAAACCTAGTAGCCTAGTATTTATAACTCTCAGCCGTCTCCAATGATTGTACTCAGAAAACATTGCAGCTATTATTGAAAACCTTCACATTACAATTTTGCTTTGATATTCTTTTTGTGTTTATCTGAAAATGGCTCATACCATATTTCTATATGGTATCAGAGCTGGGTAGAGTCATTATCTAAGCCTTCACTCTCTGCCTACAAATCATGGCAGCCGTTCACATCAACCAAAATGAAACTCTCATTCATCCACAAAGCCAAACTCATCACCACAAAGCTTTCAGATTTAAATTACCTGATATGGAAGCAGCAAATCCTTGCTGCTGTCACAGGCTATGGCCTAGAGGGATTTCTTAATGGAACAGAAGCTCAACCAGACGAGTTCATCACTGAAGGTGCAGACAATGCAAGAAGAATCAACCCAACCTTTACCTTTTGGATCAGACAGGACCAGCTACTGGCTTCATGGTTGTTATCTTCTTTTACAGAAAGCTCCAAAGAAATATGGAGTGCTCTTGAGACTGCCTTTGCTAGCAGAAACACAGCAAAGATTATGCAATATAAGCTGAAACTCAAGACCATGAAGAAAGGTGAGCTCCCAATGAAGGATTATCTGAACAATATTAAGTCTTGTTGTGATTTTATTATAGCCGCTGGTCATAAACTGTCTGAGGAATATCAAATCTCTCATATCTTAGCCGGTCTTGGTAGTGAGTACAATCCTGCTATAGTCTCACTTCTATCTAGAGTTGAACCTGCCAAGCTCAGAGAGGTTCACTCGTTGCTGTTGAGTTTTGAAAATAGACTGGAGGTTATGGATGGACAAATCTTGGGTGAGAACAGTTAGTTCACGGTCAACATTACATCACAAAACAAGAAAGGAGGTTTCAATGCCAGGAGAGGTGGCCACAACTTCCAATCAGGAAGAGGAGGAAATAACTTTATTCAATGAAATTAGTCTGGAAATCAAGGAGGAAGATTTGGTAGAGGTTCAAGAGGCTATAGAGGCAGAGGAGGAAGGAACAACAACAACAGACCAAGGTGTCAAATCTGTGGGTATAACAATCACACAGCAGACAAATGCTACTATAGGTGTGATATGAGTTATCCTCTAAGCCAAAATGCAGGAGTTCAAGGAGGTGCTAGAAACTCTTACTCAGGAAATCCCTCAATCAATGTTGCTAATGCTGGTGGAACTGAAGGAAACCAAGAGCTGATTTGGTATCCCGATTCAGGAGCCTCTAATCATGTAACTCAGGATCTCTCAAACTTAAATCTGGCTTCAGAATATAATGGTGGAGAAAAAGTGCAGTTGGGCAATGGTTCAGGTATGACAATCTCTCATATAGGTAGTTCTATTGGAGTGTCCAGTAACCAAATCACTTTCTCTTAAACAACCTGTTGCATGTGCCAAATATAACCAAGAATCTCCTTAGTGTCTCACAGTTTGCAAAGGACAATAGGGTGTTTTTTGAATTTCACCCCTCTTTTTGCCTTGTGAAGGACCAGGTGTCAAAGAAAGTTTTACTTAAAGGAGCTGTTAAAGATGGTCTCTACAGATTTCACCTCAACACTCAACACCAACCTATCAACCCTCAGACTACTCATCAATCTTTTAGAAACCCTTCTTTATTTTCAACTGTTTTAAATAATAGGACTAGCTTGTGCACTTGGCACACTAGATTTGACATGCCCCATTTGATGTTGTCAGGGAGGCTCTGAAGCAATGTAATTTCCCCTTTCTTGATGATGAAATGCAAAGTATTTGTTCTTCATGCATGAAAGCTAAGATGCACAAACTCCCTTTCTGTGATGCTAAACTTAAAGACTATAAGCCTATTGAATGCATTCACTCAGACTTATGGGGTCTTGCACCCATTAAGTCATTTCAGGGATACCATTATTATGTGTCCTTCATTGATTATGCTTCAAGAAACACTTGGGTTTATCTGTTAAAGAACAAATCAAACACTTACCAAGCCTTTTTGAACTTCAAAAACTTTGTTGAAACCCAATATCCTAACAAAATTAAAGTGTTTCAAAGTGATGGTGGGGGAGAATTCATTGCTTTAACAAAGTTCTTTCATGACCATGGCATAAAACATCCAATATCTTGCCCTTACACTCCAGAACAGAATGGTTTGGCTCAGAGGAAGCATAGACACCTCATTCAAATTACACTTGCATTATTAGCTGAATCTCATTTACCTACAAAGCATTGGGATGATGTTGTCTCCTCAGCAGCTTACATCATTAATAGAACTCCCAGCAAGTTGTTGAGTAATAAATCTCCTTTTGAACTTCTAAATGGGACTAAACCAGATTATTCCCTCATGAAAACTTTTGGTTGTCTCTGCTATCCACTTTTAAAGCCATACAATTCCAACAAGCTGCAGTTCAAAAGTGAACCCAGTACCTTCTTAGGCTACAACTCCAAACACAAAGGATACAAAGTTCTTCTTTCCAATGGCAAAATGAATCTCACGAGGCATGTTGTATTTGATGAGTCTCAGTTTCCTTACTCCGAAAAGACAGACCATGACACACAAAAAGACACTTCTCATTCCACTTTTACTTTCAGTTCCCATGATATCTCAATTCCTATTCATCAACCTTTGTTTTTCCCAACCTCCCTCCCTCTCCTAATCTTTCACCATCACTTTACTCCTATGCCTCTCCTACTACCTCTCATTCTCAAGATCCTCTTTCTCCCCTTGATCTCACTGGACAACTTTATATAGAGTTACCTATTGAGAATTCTTTGTCATAAGGAATCTTCTCAGCCAGTTGCAGGTGGTCATCACATGGTGAATAGACTTAAAAGCTGGCATAAGTAAACCAAAATCTTACATCACTTCAACTTCCACATGCCACATGGAACCTAAGTCAGATACTAAAGCTTTTGATGACCCCAAATGGAGAGCAGCTATGCAACAAGAGTATCAAGCCTTATTAAAGAATCATACTTGGGACCTTTGCTCTTTACCTGCCAACAAGACACTTATTGGCTCCAAATGGGTCTATAAACTCAAACATAATGCAGATGGCACAGTGGCTAGGCATAAAGCAAGGTTAGTAGCCAAGGGCTTTACTCAATCTTATGGCTTTGATTATAGTGAGACCTTCAGCCCTATGGTTAAACCAACCACTATCAGGGTGGTCCTGACCATGGCCCTTAGTCTCAAATGGTCTATAAGGCAGGTTGACATAGATAATGCCTTTCTTCATGGCACTCTTGATACAGACCTTTATATGGAACAACCTTATGGCTTCATTGCTCCTGGAAATGAAAATTTGGTTTGCAAGTTAAAAAAGCCTATTTATGGCCTTAAACAGGCTTCTAGAGCTTTGTTTAATAAGCTTGGCTCAGCATTGGCTTCATTGGGATTCCTTACATCCCAGGCAGATAATTCTTTATACTTCAGACATTCCCATGGCTCCACTATCATTATTATGGTGTATGTTGATGATATGGTCATCAAAGGGAGCAATGATGATGAAATTTCTACTCTCATTTCACAATTTAGCAAACAATTCTCCTTTAAAGACTTAGGGCAGCTCAGTTTCTTCCTTGGAATTGAAGTTCAGCACACATCAAATGGATTACTTTTAAGTCAAAAGAGGTATATTCAAGATCTTTTACACAGATGTGATATGGCTAACTCTAAGGGTGCTCCTACACCAATGGTCACTTCTACACCTTTATCAAAATTCAGTGGGCAGCCTTTTGAAAATCCTAAACTCTACAGGAGCATTGTTGGAGCATTACAATATGCTACCATCACTAAACCAGAAATCAACTATAGTGTGGACAAAATGTCTCAGTTCATGCAGTCTCCTCTGGATTTGCATTGGAAAGCTGTTAAGCGCATTTTAAGATACTTAGATGGTACAGCTGATCTTGCTTTTCTTCTCATACCATCTCAGTCTTTCAATCTAGTTGGATATGGAGATGCTGACTGGGGCTCAGATCCAGATGACAGAAGGTCTACAAGTGCCTTTTGCGTGTTCATGGGTTGCAACTTGATATCTTGGAGCTCCGAAAAACAAGCCATAGTTTCTCGCTCTAGTACTGAGGAAGAATATCGTTTTCTTGCTCATCTCACATGTGAAGTTGTATGGATAAAGAGTCTCCTCAAGGAATTAAAAGTTGGCACACAAACTTCAACAGTCATTTGGATGGATAATATAGGGGCTGCTCAATTGGCAGCTAATCCTATGTTTCATAAACGCACGGAACATCTGGAAATTGACTTACATTTTATCAGAGAGAAGATTCAATCTCAAGAAATCTCAGTTCGGCACATCCTAGCTATTGATCAACTTGTAGACATACTAACCAAAACTTTAACTGTATAGTTTTTCACAAGCCTTAGAAACAAGCTTTGCATGGTTTCAAATCCCTTGCTTAAACTGAGGGGGGATCTTAGCCTACATGCCAAGCACACGAGCCAAAATCAACAGCACCATCGTGCCTGACATATCACCTCAGAGGAAGACCAAGAGATACAATATTAAACCTCATGCAAATAGACAAACTCACAGCATCCTTTTTGAATTTTTCACCTTGGAATTACCTTGTACTGGCTAGATAAGATAGATGCTCATTATGTGGCCTAGATTAATTGATCTAGAATGATCCCAAAACCTAGTAGCCTAGTATTTATATCTCTCAGCCGTCTCCAATAATTGTACTCAGAATACGTTGCAGCTATTATTGAAAACCTTCACATTACAGTTTTACTTTGATCTTCTTTTTGTGTTTATCTGAAAATGGCTCATGTAACACCCCTCTTTATTGTGAAATCAGAGTGCGATAATTTCGCAAAGTCTTTCAAAAATAAAACCCTTTTTACTTTGCGAAAGCTGATTAGGGGTGCTACCTTAAAATCGTGACTTAATTTGGAAAACCGTTGTTTTAATTTTTTTAAGAAAATCATCCGGTTACTGAAAGCATAAAGTTTTCCAAAAGTACGTCAAAATATAAGTACATCAAAAGTCATCAAAATATCATCAGCGGAAGCGTAAGTCATCATAATAATTATACAGTAAAAAACATAAATGTCCTGAAGCTTCCGTCAGCTCATGCTCCCGGCCCGACGTCCTGA
>CACSLK010019858.1:1368-17890 GCA_902706635.1 Striga hermonthica
TGGCACGTACCCCCATGAGTTAGGGTAATAAATCCCCTATCCTTGGCTAATGAAAGGTGTGTACACGTGGGTAATATGTTATGATGTGATGTGATTTGGAGACGAGACAAATGATTGCTTTATGTTCATACTCTAACCATACTTCTCTTCATTATTATGTTGTGATATATGTGCATAGTGGTGAGCATGCTTTTCATCTTGTGCTCATCCCCACCTGCTCTTTACCGATGCAGGTTAAATGACAGTCGGGTGACGAGGAAGGACGAGTTGGTCGGTCTATTTATTTATGCATTATTATGGCTTCCGTTGAACTTGAATAAATTTGATGCACGTTATGTTTTGTGCAAACTATTTTCAAACTTGGTGTGAGGATTTGAAATCTTTCGAACCCTTGTAGTTTTGGGATTGATGTTTGACTATTTATTCATGAGTTTGTGTTGGTTGATGAAAACCGCTTGTGAAAACCGGGTAATGAATCCCCGTAGGCCCAGATAAGACTTGGGTTATGAAAATGTTAGTTAACACCCACTAAGTTTTCGAAAATGATTTTGAAAATTTTATACTGGTTTTTGGAAAATTCGAAATTTCTGTAAAATCAAAGTGGGGTGTTACATCAAGAGTGCGAACATCGGTATGCGTTCCAGATACGTGCTAATGCACACAGGTTGCTCAGATCTATCTGCCTTTTAGTACAATCTGAGTGTCTCACTACTTAAATGGGTAAACTTTACCCAAGGGTACTAAAATCATACTATTAAGGCTTCTTTGTTCTCTCTTTGTTTCTTACACGTTTACTCTTCCTTACACTGTATCAGCTTAATATTGGAATACTGTTCTCTGTTGTTGAGGAAATCAACTTTTCTCGCTTAGCGACTTTCCCAAACTATCTTTATGCTTACTACTTGTCTGTTTCTTCATAATTTCTTTCTCAAAGCTTAATCTAAACCTAGTGATGTCGAAACACCACCAATACTTAGAGGTGATTTCATCACCTCAACTTTCACGTTCTTTCTAATCTTGAGGCATCGGGTCCCTTGACTTCTGGTGGAGGATGTCCGAGCTTCAAGTAAATCTTGGAACTTGCGGTTTTCCTGCATGGGGTCAACCATTTTTCAGCTCTCGAAGGTGAGTACTTACTCTCCTCCTTGAGTCTACCTAGCTTTGGGTAATGGGTTCACATCGTCTTCTCTTTATGAACCGTCAGGCACACTATAAAGTGACGCGCTTGGTCCAACAATTCCCTATTCGGATTTGGGTCTTCAGCTCTCATAGCTTCTTGACGTCTCATTGATTTGGCTCTGCTAACACTGGTCTTATTCTGGCACCTGGTCAATTGACTTCCACCTTTCGGTCAAGTGGTCTTCCCGGTAATATTTATGAAAATATGTTCACACGATTGTGAACAACGGTTAACTCTCCGGGCATGGGGTTAGTTATTCTTCTTGAATTGTGGTTGTTGCGGTCTCTCGCTTGGATTTTGTTGGATCTACTGGTGTGCTACGGTCTGTTGTTTGTGCAATTTTTTTTATACTATTGGAATCTTTCTTAGTTGATAACTTCTTTTCAAGACGACGTATAAGTCGTCCCGGAGACAAATAATGCAAAAGCAGGCATATCGTGTACTGAGATCATCCCAAATATAGTACCTGGCTGCTCGGCTGACTGCGCTTGGTCAACTATGTAGATGCGTGTAGGGGCTCCTCGTGGCTGGCTCTGAGCTGGCGGTCTCTGGCCCTGCTGGAGCTGTGGACGATCTGGGCAGTCAGCGATCCTGTGACCGGGTCTCCGACAATGATAGCATATGTCTTGCCCAGCTAGACACTCCTCACGGTGGGCACGTCCGCATGTTGCACAAACTGTGAAGCCTGCCGGAGTGGTTGTGCTGTCTGAGCTGAGGCTCTCTGTCGGTGATTCCTCCTTTCTTTGAGCCCACTCGACGGTCTCAGCATAACCCAGGTAGCCACGGCTAGCCACTAGTATCTGAATGTCTCTCCTCAAGCCATTCCGGAAATGGGTGGTCTTTTTCTCTTCAGTGTCTACTAGATGATGAGCGAACAAGCTCTTACGAGCGAAGTCGCGCTCGTAATCCTCCACCAAGCAGCCTTCCTGCTGAATGTCATATAACTCTCGCTCCGCCCTCTCGCGAAAGTGGCGCGGGTAATACTTGGCCTCCAAAATCTCCTTGAGCCAATCCCATGTCAGCTCATCATGCTCCTCCTCTGTCCTCAAACTCCAGTAGTAGTTCTACCAATTTCTGGTGGAGCCGTCAATCTGAAGCTCGGCAGCTACGACCTTCTGGTGGTTGGAGCAACCCATGACTAGGACGATTTGCTCCATCATGCGAATCCAGTCGTCTATGGCCATCGGGCCTTCCTCTCTAATGAAGGCTGGAGGTGTGAATGTCTGGAATTGGGTCTCGAATACGGCCCGTTCCTGCTCTGTGGGTGGGTTCGGAGCTCTGTGGAGCGGCATTCTGGAAAGCCAATTACAAATTAATTTAGATCAGTATAGCGATTAATAAATAGCTACACTATTCTTAACGAATTTAACAAATTTCCGAAAACACCTAGCTTGGCTAGAGTTCCGCTTTCTGCTTAACTCTACTGATTATGGCTAGAGTTCTGATATAGTCTAGAGTTGGACTTAGCTAAATTTTCTACATTTCTGTCTAGAGTCTCTTTCTAGTCAGAGGGTAGATGGCCCCTAAGGTTTTTTGCTATGTTTTGATGCACTTGCAGAAATTTAAAACTTAGGTGACTCACCTCAGAGTCGGCGCGGCGTGAGCGTGGCGTGGTCACGCTTTTCTAAACTCTTTTACGTATATAGAACCACTAAGTGGCTCTGATACCAACTGTAACACCCCGCCTAATTATTGTAGAATTTATAAAAATCAGAGTCAAATTTTTGCTTTTTATTTTTGAAAAACTCTTTAACTTTATTTTCGAAAATAATCATACTAACTCGCGGGATGCTACTAACTTAAACTCTTTCTCATGCAGACGTAAATAAATACATGCAACCTAATCAAATCCGATATATGAAGGTACCACGGAGATAAAGGCATCACACATGCATAAGTCTGATAATCTCATGATACATACTAAGTCTGAAATGTGCGGAAGCTGAAACATAATATGTCTACGCATAATAATAATACATGTTCAATGAATGACATTTAATGCGTTACAAAATAAATGACCACGACCACAACTGAAATCTCACGCGCCACGCACCGCTCCGTAACCTGAAAAATGTAATGGGGGCGTGAGCAAAACCATTATGCTCCGCAAAGACCAGTACTTAATTATACAGCATCGTTAATAACAATACCATGACTTTAAGTATATAAGAACTGATCTGAACTAAAACTGTAACTAGGGCATCTGGTGGTCATAAAGACCCTGGGGCTTAAAAGCCAATCATGTGCACACTCCGTGGGATCATTAAGGCCAATTAAGGCCTCCCTCAGAACCACAGGGGATCTTTAAGGCCCGCCACGGCCTCCCTCAACGGTGAACTAACTGTTTCTCCTACATACCTCGGACATAATACGAAACTTAAAGAAGATGTATAACCAGTACGTGACCCCCACCTGGTAAGCTGCTACTGACGCAAGTTCTGGCTGAATGGTAGCTGTCGGAGGCTCGACTTTCCTTAAGCTACACAAATTATTGAGCAGAAAGTACTAAGTACTAAGCTTAAACTGAAAACTTGATTCTTATTATTATCTGATCTTACTAGGTTCTCTCGCTCGATTATAAAATCATTTATTCTGAATTTAGTGGACTTGAGCTATTTTGGAAAGATTTGTTGACTTTGAGGCATTCTAGAGTTCTCTGAAATATTTCTAAGTTTGGTCTGTTAATTGATTTATCTGATCTAGCTTATCTGACTGATCTGATTTTTATCTGAACTTGCTTATTTTGATCTGACTTATCTGATATATCTGACTGGTTTCAAAAAATACTGAATCTCGGTTCATGCTCAAACCGGCATTCTGAACTGCTATTCTCGAATCGTCCAGACTATCTGGACCGATTCGGCTGAACTGGACCTGTGGCTCGGTCTGAGCTGGCCGGTTACTCATCTGACTGGGTGCAACTCGACTTAACAGTGGTCCGGGTACATACGCACGGACACGGCATCAGCCGGCGCACAACTTTTCTACTCGGATCTAGAGTTCATCCGGACTGTCCGGGAAAAGGCTAAACTAGGGTTTTCTACTCAACTGGCTATCTATCTCGGTTCAAGCCGAAACTCAAACTCTAAGTCCATCAACTGCAACTAATTCTCAACCGGATAATATCTAGAAATTTTCACAAAAAGCAGCTAAAGTCCCAAATTATTATGCATACCAAACGGTCTCCAAAATTTACAAAATTTTAAACATAACACATTTAGCATTTATAAGATTTTTCCATAAAATTTCAACGCATTCTGGGGCCTTTAGCATTTTTTTCAAAAGACCGAGCATATCGACTACATATTAAACAAATCCGGAAAATAGTAAACGGGCACCAAAAATCACGAAACTTAACATATCATCTACTTAACATGTATAAAGTCCAAGGTCAAAACCTCAAGTCTCAAGTCAACACCTATCACGTTCAACTCAAATTTACTATGACAGGCAATTTTATTCGAACCACTCGTTCGCCTATCTAACGGACGCTAAAAATTAATCCAATTACATCTTATGCCTCAAGTCAACAGGGAGAATTTTATCATATTTATTTTGGCATTTTAAAGCGTTTATCGAAAAATCCCGATTTATTCGCTTTAAGCTCGTATGTCCCGATTTTTAACCAAAAATCACTCAAATCGACATCTTTTCATTTCTTCTCTTATTACATTATTCAAGTCTAAGCCATTAAATTCTGGTTTTTAGCTATTATACCTCAAATATTCGAAATCGGCGGATCGGAAAAATAGCTCGGGCTAAAGAGAGGGAAAATAGAGCGACTGGTTCGAAGGAGGGTTGCCCAGGTCGAATCTCGGTTATGGAGCTGCTGAAACGGGCTGGATTGATGCTGAGGGTCACAGGTACGAGCTGCAAGGTTGCTGACGGGTCGGGTCTCGGGCTGTGGAGCTAGGTTATGCTGTTTTCCCACGAGAACTCGCCAGAATTGGACCTGGGAGGCTAGAACCGAGTTGTGGTCGGCGTGTTCAGGTCTTGGTCGCGGTTGTACGGCATGGTGGCGAAAGGTGGTGCGAAAGCCGAGCTCGAAGGCGCGTGGGAGAGAAGTTGTCGACCTGGTCGCGCGTGTGGGAGCTGCGGGCTGCAGCTGGCGGCTCGTGAAGGTGGCGGATTCGAGCTGTGAGGAGGAAGCATGAGTTGGTGGGCACGGACTGAGGCCTGACCGGCGCAAATGCGAGCTAGGGTTGTGATTTTGAGCTGGTGGCGCGGCTTGTGGTTGGTCGTGGCTCGGCTGAAGCTAGCTGCTCGCAAAAGTGGCAGATCCAGGCTTAAAGGCGGCGGACTGAGGTCGGGAGACGAGGAGCTGACCAGAAAAGTGAGCTTGGGCCGCCGGAGCTTGTTATGGAGGGCTGCTGCCGGCGTGGAGAGGGGTTGCGCGAAGGTTTTCCGGCGGGAGGTGCGGTGGACTCGAGCTTCACCGGGAATGAGGTGGTTAGGGGTCGCCGGAGAGGCGGCGGCTTGCCGAAATATTGAGCTTGTCGGATTTTTTTGTGGTGAGGGCTCTCTCTCTCTTGAAGAAGATGAAGAATGAGGATAGTGGCTAGTAGATATAATGTGTATTTATAGTGGAGGAAAAATTAGGGTTCCATGTCTTGTTTGGGCTTTTAAATTGGGCTCGAATTTTAACGACTTGGGCTCGGATAATTTAATTGCTACTAGGCTTGATTCTGTAAAATACTGCTTGGGCTTGAAAATAAATTCAACTCGGGCTTAAGAAATTAAGTGTCGTAAAATGGACCCAATACAATGTTGGGCTCGATAATTTAATTAATTGGCCCAGTTGGTCGGGATTAAAATAGCTTACTTAAATGGGCCGATAAATTGAGCTCGCTCGGGAATTAAATAAATTCCCGACTTTTCTAATACTCGGTAAATATAATTAATCGAGTCTTAGACTTAAGATTTTTATCTCGTTTATGAGAAATAATTCGAACATTCTCTCCATGGCTTAGACTTGAAATTTAATAAATAGTGCGATTAATGCTAAAAATTTTGGCATAATTAAAATATTACTAATTCCGATAAATAAAGTCGAGCTAAATATATAATTTTAGGGCCGGGGCTTACAGCAGTAAAGAGATGCATGAAGTGTACGAGTTGAGGACGCCCCAATTAATGGTCGATGACGAGTCCTTGAGGACAAGGACATTCTTAAAGAGGGCGGGAATGATGCGGAAGTCGGTATCGACCCTCGATGAAGAGAAAGGCCGAGGGCCGAGGCTAATGGACAAGGCCGAGCAAAGAGCGCAAACAAGGCTTGCATGGCCTAGGAGACGTGCACGAGCCCGTATGCGAGTGTGTCGACGTACATAATGGCATAGGAGGTCGAGCAAGAAGCTCAAGAGATCGAGGCTTGAAGGTTCGAGCGCAAGGGCACGCGAGAAGGTAGTCCATCGACGTGCAACATTAAGGCAATGGAGGAAAGACTACGCACAGTGGACTAGGGCCGAGTGTATGATAGCGGGCTTAGGTGACGCGGTCGACTGGTGCAAGGCGTGCGCGAGGGAGCAACGTGCACGACGCTTGGAGGCTAAGGCCTCGGGCGTTTACTTTGTTGAGGAGACGAGCGGTGCGTGAGGGGTGGATGTTGGCTGGATAGCGCGCATGTGGGACGACCGTGATACGGAAGTGGTCATCGACCCTACTAAGCCCAAGCACGGGTCGACGCGGATGCGGGATAGTCGATGGGAGTTTTGTGAAAAGGAGCAGCGTGCATGGCGCTTGGAGGATAGGTTGAATGGCACGCAGGGGTTGGACGTCGGGAGACTGGCGCGCACGAGGGACTGCTATGGATGGGCTCTGGGCGACAGGGCGACGGAGGACACGCGCGGGGCACTGAGCGAGAGCGAGGGCAGCGCTGGGGCGCGGGGTGTGCACGATAAGCGCGAAAGGGTCACGCGGGCGAAGGGTGCGATCGCATGCGCATTGGCAAGGAGAGGCATGACAAGGATGAATAGCCTAATCCTCATAGGAATAGGCAAGGTACGAATCCTAGACCCCGCAGGACTAGGAAAAGCAGCTGAGTGCCAGAACACGCGCGAAAGATCGGTGACGGGAGTAATTGTAATATCCCGATATTTTGTCAGTATAAGTTATGTTTTGGTTCTGATATAATAATATTATCGATTATTATTTCGGAATTAATTAATTTCAGTCGAGATTACCGAAATTTATTTTCGGCGTACCGTTTACGTTCGGAATAATTTTGGTAATTAAGCATTATGTTTAATTAAATAATTAAACATAAATTAAATGATTAATGATAATTAATCCTACCAATTAGGGCATAAGCCGTGGGATATATGGAAAGTGTCCCAACAATTGCTCTAAAGTCGTGCGCTATATGTATATATATGTTCCAAATTTTCCTAAGGCTAAGTAAAGTTTTCCTTCATTCTTAAGGAGCACACGTGGCCTTATGGCAAGTATTTGAAGAGGATTAGTCATCACTAGTTATTCCATTAACTAGCAAGTGTAAAGCTCACAAGAAGCCACATCTAGTATACGTCATCACCATCCCCTCGGCCTTAGTATAAAAAGAAGAGTTTGGACCGATTTGCACCATCAATTTCAGCCATATAGTATCATCTTCTTTAGCAGCAATAGGTTCAATCAATTACCCTAAATTTTCCATAATCATCGCACGGCAATTGACGGAGTACCGCACAACAACTTTCACTCGCCAAAGCACGCGCACGGAGCCAATAAGTCACGCCTATACTTCGTCTTCATCGAACGTTTGGAGAAGGTAATTCACCTCAGTACCTTTTCCTTGTTAATAAGATCATGTAAGGTTTAATTGTCCAAGTTCATGTCCAAAAAGTTCAAGAAAGGTAATGATGTGTTCGGTAGTGCCATGTATTAGCCGCGACCGAGTGAGGTCTGTTTCTATCCGGCAACTCTGGTACAATTTAAGTTTAGGTGTTCATTTTAGATCATTTCACACTTAGTTACTCCATGTTGGTCGAGGCAAGTAGACGTTCGGTCGAGCAATTGGCCTAAAGCCAAGGACCGGACGTGGTGTGCGTGTCACGGCCGCTCCGTGTTATCTTCGGCTATGATCAAGTTTATTCGAACAATTAATGTCTAAATGATCAAGTTAAGTCATGTTATGTTCAGCTATCTTATGTTGTTCGGGAAGTTTTCATGTTTGACGAGGAAGTGGCCATGAGCCGTGAGCCTCGCACATAGCGAGCGCACCGCGGCCATGTGTTTGGTCCATTGAACAAGTTCAGCACTTTTCATGTAAATTCAGTATATTGTTCATGTTCAGTCAGGTGATGTTGTTTTACGTTGAAGTTGTCGGAAGGAAACGCCGGACGACCGACAGGCATTGGTCGTGTATGCGCTGCCCGCATATCGCGGTAGCAGCATACCGGCAGGAGGTGCGCGGTGCCGGTACTGCGCGGTAGAGTGCCGCGTAAGGCTGGTAGCCGCAGCAGATAATCGTTGGCGATGCGCGTGCGCACGCCAACATGCAAGTCAGCGTATAGTAACGCACGCAGCGTCGCCTAGTGCACGCCTGCGACTCGATAATGCCCAGCGGCACCGTAGCAACGCGCCAGCGCGCCAGTACGCGTGACTGTGCACAGTGCCGCGGGTTGTACATGGGACATGTTCAAGGATCTAGTCCGCGAAAAGTACTACCCTTCCTACTATTGGGCAGAGATGGAGCGTCAGTTCTTAGCGCTTCAGTAGGGCACTCGTACTGTTGATGAGTACGAGCGAGAGTTCACTAGACTTGCAGCTTTCGTACTGGATCTGGTTCGCACGGAGGCTCAGAGAGCGCAGCGGTTCATCGATGGACTTTTCCCAGCAGTCCGTCACAACATCGTGGGACACGGGACTCAGACCTACGCTCGTGCAGTTTCTATCGCCCAGGAGGTGGACGCTAGCATCAGGAGGGAGACCGTCCGCGATCGTGCCCAGCCATCTGCCCTAGTTCAGCCAATTGCAGCTCCACCAGCTCTACCAGCCCCTCAGCCGGCAAAGGAGAAGAAGAGGAAGGGGAAGGGTAAACAGACTGACCGGAGGACCCGACAGAGACAGCAGCCGATTCCACCGTGCCTGACTTGCGGACGACTTCATCGGGGAGAGTGCCATGTGGGTCAGGATATCTGCTACTACTGCCACGAGCCGGGACATTTTGTGAGTCGTTGTCCGAAGAGACGTCAGCAGCAGCCTCAGCAGCCACTACAGCAGCAGCAGCCACGTCAGCAGGCACAGAGGCCGCCTCAGCAGCAGCAGCAGCAGAGGGGCAGGCAGCAGGCCAGGGTTTACGCGGTTGATCAGACAGAGGCAGCACAGCAGCCAGGTACTATGTCAGGGATGGTTGTTCTCAATGATATTCCTGTGTTTGCTTTATTCGATACTGGAGCGACACATACTTTCATATCACGAAGATGTCTCGATGCCATCAGAGTTCACGCCGTTACTGCTGTCGATCCTCTCGAGGTGAGTTTAGCCTCGGGACGAAAGATAGTGACCTCAGCTAAAGCCTCAGATTTTAGCCTTTCCATCGGTGGCCGAGTATTGACTGCCGACGCGTTTGTTCTCGAGATGAGGAACTTCGACCTCATTCTCGGAATGGATTGGCTATCCTTCTATCATGCTGATATCAGATGTCATGACCGGGAGATCACTCTCTATCTTCCGGGAGACGAATCGATCACTTTCTTCGGTTCCAGGAATCGTTCACTGCCTCATGTTGTTTCGATGGCGAAAGCCACTAAGCTACTGCGACGAGGCAACTGCCAGGGTTATTTGGTGAGCCTTGTCGACGATTCTCAGAAAGCATGCTCACCTCATGATGTTCCAATCGTTCGCGAATTTGTGGACGTGTTCCCAGACGAGCTTCCAGGAGGACCGCCCAACCATCAGGTGGAGTTTTCTATCGATCTCATCCCACGGGCCGGTCCAGTATCCAAAGCCCCATATCGCATGGCGCCTAAGGAGTTGCAGGAGCTTAAGACTCAGAGCACCCGTTCTCTTTGTTAAGAAGAAGGACAGATCCATGCGCATGTGTATCGACTACCGGGATCTTAACCGGTTGACGATAAAAAACAAGTACCCGCTTCCCAGGATCGATGATTTATTTGATCAGTTGAGGGGAGCCTGTGTGTTCTCGAAGATTGACTTACGATCAGGCTACCACCAGCTGAAGATTAAGGAGTCAGATATCGCTAAGACCGCTTTCAGGACTCGTTACGGCCATTACGAGTTCGTCGTCATGCCTTTCGGTCTCAGCAATGCGCCAGCTGTTTTCATGGACCTCATGAACCGTATTTTCCATCCCTACCTCGATCAGTTTGTTATTGTCTTTATTGACGATATTCTTATCTACTCGAAGAGCCAGAAGGAGCACGAGGAGCATCTGAGGGTGGTTCTCGAAACCCTCAGACGAGAAAAGTTGTATGCAAAATTCTCCAAATGCGAGTTCTGGCTCCAGCGAGTATCCTTTCTGGGTCATGTGATTACTCAGGCAGGTATCGAGGTGGATCCTTCCAAGGTCTCAACCGTTCAGAACTGGTCGACACCGAGGAGTCCGTCCGAGGTTCGCAGTTTTCTCGGTCTAGCTAGTTACTATCGCAGGTTCATCGAGGGCTTCTCCAAGATCGCCCTCCCTCTTTCCCAGCTGACGAGAAAGTCTGTGAAGTTCGAGTGGACTGATCGATGTGAGGCGAGCTTTCAGGAGCTCAAGAGGAGGTTAACTTCAGCACCGGTGTTGACTATTCCCGATCCTTCTCGGAGTTTCACTATCTTCAGCGATGCTTCGAGACAGGGCTTGGGATGTGTCCTTATGCAGGATGGCCAAGTCGTTGCGTATGCTTCACGTCAGCTTAAGCCGCATGAGCAGAACTATCCGATGCACGACTTGGAGTTAGCAGCGGTCGTACATGCTCTCAAGATATGGCGACATTATCTTTACGGAGGGCGTTGCGAGATTTTCACAGATCATAAGAGCGTGCAGTACATCTTCATGCAGAAGGAGCTTAATATGAGGCAGCGTCGTTGGCTCGAACTTGTCAAAGATTATGATTGTTCTATTCAGTATCATCCGGGAAAGGCGAACATCGTCGCAGATGCCCTAAGCCGAAAGGTGAGGGGTGACTTGACGTACGTCATTACTCAGCAGAGTCCATTGATTCAAGAGTTTTCCCTGATGCAGCTTCAGGCGATAGATGCACTTCTCATAGCCGTTTCGGGGAGTATCAGTGCCAGTGTCAGTGCCATGCAGCTTCAGCCGACGCTGAGAGAGAGAATCCAGCGAGAGCAGGCTTTTGACGAGTTCATTCGTGTCATGGAGGCCAAGGTTCGCGCCGGAGGCGTCGAGGGTTTTCAGCTAGGTGCCGATGGTGCCTAGAGTTCAGAGGCAGGATCGTGGTCCCGAAGGTCGAGGCGTTGCGAAGGGAAATTTTATCAGAGGCTCATACCGCACCCTATTTGGCCCATCCCGGGAGCACGAAGATGTATCACGACCTGAAAGGGTCGTTCTGGTGGCAAGGCATGAAGAAGGACGTCGCCAAGTTTGTCAGGAGGTGTCTTACCTGTCAACAAGTCAAAGCCGAACATCAGAGTCCGATCGGCCTCCTACAGCCACTGCCGATTCCGAGGTGGAAGTGGGAGGAAGTCACGATGGATTTCGTTACGGGATTACCGAGGTCATCTGAACATCACGACGTTATCTGGGTCGTGGTCGACAGATTGACTAAGGTCGCGCATTTCTTACCCGTTTCGATGAAGATGTCTCTGGACAAGTTGGCTGAGATATATACCCGTGGGATCATTCGACTCCACGGAGTGCCTGTTACGATTGTATCAGATAGAGATCCCAGATTCGTCAGTCGATTCTAGCACAGTTTACATGAGGCGATGGGCACGAAGCTAAAGTTCAGTTCAGCCTACCATTCGGAGACAGATGGTCAGTCAGAGCGGACTATTCAGACGCTTGAGGATATGCTTCGTGCTTTGGTTGTTGACAGGGGTGCTAAGTGGGAGTCGTTGTTGCCGTACGCCGAGTTCGCGTATAACAACAGCTATCATTCTTCCATTCAGATGGCTCCTTACGAGGCACTTTATGGTCGCAAGTGTTGTTCCCCTCTCTATTGGGACGACGTTGGAGAGCAGCGAGTACTCGGTCCGAAAATGATCGAGGAGACGGCAGGGCAGGTCGAGTTGATCCAGCAGAGGCTCAAGACAGCAGAGTCGACAGAAATCTTTCGCCGATCATCATCGATGAGACATTCAGTTCGAGGTTGGCGAGCAAGCCTTTCTCAGAGTTCGTCTGATTCGCGGAGTTGTGCGATTCGGAAAGAGAGGTAAGCTGCACCCTCGGTTCATCGGTCCGTTCGAGGTTCTCGAGCGAGTAGGCGAGGTCGCGTATCATTTAGCCCTACCTCCCGAGTTATCAGGCATTCATAATGTTTTCCACGCCTCTATGTTGCGTAAATACGTGTGCGACCCCGATCATGTCATTCCTCATACGGATATTCAGGTTCAGCCAGATCTATCGTACGAGGAGCGATCGGTAACTGTGCTAGACCGTCAGGTTCGTCGGCTCCGGAAGCGAGATATTCCCCTCGTACGTATTTAGTGGGATCGCCACGGAGCTACTTGGGAGGTGGAGTCCGATATTCGTGCTCGTTTTCCAGACTTTCAGTTTTGATGTACATATTTCTTTATCCAATGTACATAGTTCATGTATATCAGTTATGTTTTGAATTTTCGAGGACGGAAATTTTGTAAGGAGGGAGGATTGTAATATCCCGATATTTTGTCAGTATAAATTATGTTTTGGTTCCGATATAATAATATTATCAATTATTATTTCGGAATTAATTAATTTCAGTCCAGATTACCGAAATTTATTTTCGGCGTACCGTTTACGTTCGGAATAATTTTGGTAATTAAGCATTATGTTAAATTAAATAATTAAACATAAATCAAATGATTAATGCTAATTAATCCTACCAATTAGGGCATAAGCCGTGGGATATATGGAAAGTGTCCCAACAATTGCTCTAAAGTCGTGCGCTATATGTATATATATGTTCCAAATTTTCCTAAGGCTAAGTAAAGTTTTCCTTCATTCTTAAGGAGCACACGTGGCCTTATGGCAAGTATTAGAAGAGGATTAGTCATCACTAGTTATTCCATTAACTAGCAAGTGTAAAGCTCACAAGAAGCCACATCTAGTATACGTCATCACCATCCCCTCGGCCTTAGTATAAAAAGAGGAGTTTGGACCGATTTGCACCATCAATTTCAGCCATATAGTATCATCTTCTTCAGCAGCAATAAGTTCAATCAATTACCCTAAATTTTCCATAATCATCGCACGGCAATTGACGGAGTACCGCACCACAACTTTCACTCGCCAAAGCACGCGTACGGAGCCAAGAAGTCACGCATATCCTTCGTCTTCATCGAACGTTTGGAGAAGGTAATTCACCTCAGTACCTTTTCCTTGTTAATAAGATCATTTAAGGTTTAATTGTCCAAGTTCATGTCCAAAAAGTTCAAGAAAGGTAATGATGTGTTCGGTAGTGCCATGTATTAGCCGCGACCGAGTGAGGTCTGTTTCTATCCGGCAACTCTGGTACAATTTAAGTTTAGGTGTTCATTTTAGATCATTTCACACTTAGTTACTCCATGTTGGTCGAGGCAAGTAGACGTTCGGTCGAGCAATTGGCCTAAAGCCAAGGACCGCACGTGGTGTGCGTGTTACGGCCGCTCCGTGTTATCTTCGGCTATGATCAATTTTATTCGAACAATTAATGTCTAAATGATCAAGTTAAGTCATGTTATGTTCAGTTATCTTATGTTGTTCGGGAAGTTTTCATGTTTGACAAGGAAGTGGCCATGAGCCGTGAGCCTCGCACATAGCGAGCGCACCGCGGCCATGTGTTTGGTCCATTGAACAAGTTCAACACTTTTCATGTAAATTTAGTATATTGTTCATGTTCAGTCAGGTGATGTTGTTTTACGTTGAAGTTGTCGGAAGGAAACGCCGGACGGCCGACAGGCGTTGGTCGTGTATGCGCTGCCCGCATATCGCGGTAGCAGCGTACCGGCAGGAGGTGCTCGGTGCCGGTACTGCGGGATAGAGTGTCGCGTAAGGCTGGTACCCGCAGCAGATAATCATTGGCGATGCGCGTGCGCACGCCAACCCTCCCATCATGCAAGTCAGCGTACAGTAACGCACGCAGCGTCGCCTAGTGCGCGCCTGCGACTCGATAACGCCCAGCGGCACCGTAGCAACGCGCCAGCGCGCGCCAGTACGCGTGACTGTGGGCAGTGCCGCGGGCAGGCCACCAGTTAACCCAGCGGGACGCCGCACATGCCCGGTACGCCCAGCCACGCCTGGGACGGCGGTCCAGCACCTGCAGCAAGCCAGCAGCACCCGTGCACGCTGTGCGCAGCACGCGGCAGGCTGCTGGCTGAGCCAAGCCGCCTGTCGGTTCAGTCGACCCGCAGTCCGGTCCAGACCGGTACAAACCGGCTAGACCGGTTCAGCCCTATTTTTAAATCGGTTCGGTTCATATGTTAAGTGTTCAGGCCGGTTCATGATTTTAATGATATTTTCAGCTAAATTTCTGGGATTATTTCAGTTCAGTAAATTCATGTCCGATCAGTTCATGTCAGTTCAGTTCCGGTTATTCCGGTTAAGTCTAAATATCATGTCAGGTTAAGTAGAGCATCTTAACGAAATTAATCGGTTAAGTTAACAGTCTGAGCATAGTCATTAGTAATTGTTTATATTATTTTCAGTTTGATCAGGCATCAGCACTACCGTTCAGTTCAGCAGTTCAGGTGGGGACTCAGACTAAGTACTACATTGATTATAATTACGGTACCATGTTTGAGGTATGTATTTCAGTTGAGGTATCCGCTCGAAATGGTCGTCGGTCCATTCTGGGTTCTAGTGGCCCTAGTCTGCCCACTAGAGTGTGCACATGGTGTCCGATAATAGTTTTTGCCGGCAGATGAGGTAACGGTTAGGGTCACGTTTGCGTCACGATTTCAGATTCATGTTCATGTTATTACCGGCTTGAGGTTGAGGTTATGTATATATTGATATCATGATGTTGTTATTATTTTCAATGTTTACATTAGTATGAGTTTCCACGGAGCACAGTGCCATAGTGCTCATTTCTCACTTTTATCATGTTTTTCAGGTCAGGACGTCGGGCCAGGAGCATGAGCTGACGGAGGCTTCAGGACATTTATGTTTTGACTGTATATGTATATTGTTGATTACGCTTCCGCTAATGATGTTTGATGACTTTTGACGAACTTACATTTTGACCGGACTTTTGGAAAACTTTATGTTTCAGTATCAGTATGATTTTAAAAAAAAAAAAATTAATTATAATTTAAAAATAACAGTTTTCCAAATTAAGTCACGATTTTTAAGGTAACACCCCGAATCAGTTTTCGCAAAGTAAAAAGGTTTTATTTTTAAAAGACTTTGCAAAATTTTCGCACTCTGATTTTAACGATAAGAAGGGGTGTTACAGTAATCCTCGAAAGATCAGTCAACGTAGCTGGGAGCATATTCCTAATAGGAATAGGCAAAGTGGATGTGGGCTCGAGGCATGATCCTTCAAGGAATAAGAATGGCGTACACAAGGCGCGAGGCTTTACTCGTCGAGGCAAGAGGATAGGCGGGCGTAGGAGGCGCGACCCTAGTCCTCGAGGACTAGGGCAACATGCGGGCGGTAGGAGACAAAGGCAGCGGCTATGGGCGGCTAGGAGTTGGAGTGGAGTGCAAGACAAGACTACTTGGAGTGCAAGCCAAGGCATTAGATCCCCTAGCTATTGGGTTTTCTTATTCCATTATAATATCTACATTGTTTAGGACTTTTAATATTTTATTACTTTATTAGTTCCCTAGGTAGATTAGGATTAGACATATTTTGTGCCTATATAAAGGCCCTTCCCCCATGTTATTTTTCATCATCAAATTTATCAATAGAAATCAGAACTTTTGTTCATTTTCTTGTGTTTAGAGTTCTTGGGCGTTCCACCGCATAGTTCATCATAAGCTATATTTTGGCAAGGATTCACTTCCGAGCTGTCTCACCTATCGCGAGAAGATAAGGAGATTATCCTCCAAGTCGTCCGCACCGTCGCCGAGAAGGAGCCGTTCGCCCGCAAGTTCAAGGAAACATACATCCGGGACACGCGATCTTCATCATTGGTGCTTTCATTGAGAGGTGTTAGATCGTGTGTCTTATTCTTCCCTACTCTTTTTTATTTTTTTTTTATTTCCGTTTGTTAAAAAAAAAAGTTATATATATTTTTCTTTGAATTTTATTCACG
>CACSLK010019858.1:37712-53162 GCA_902706635.1 Striga hermonthica
TCGGACGCGCAGGGGCGCGCGGGCGATGGCTGGGAAGCAGGTGAAGAAGCGGGCGTGCGCGGGTGCGATCGGGCCGCAGGGACGGCTGGGACGCGCGTTTCAGCAAGTGCACGAGGGCGCGCGGTAGAGGATCAGGATGCTGGGGCGCTGGGCGCGACGCGCAAAGCACGGGACGACAGCGCGAGCGGCGCGGGGACGAGAGACGTGCGCGGTACTCGCGGAAGTGGCGAGAACGCGCGGAATATGGGCAGCAGCGGCGATGGGCGCGCGACAGCACGCAAGTGCGGGACAAACGCGAACGACCCAATCCGCGTGGGCGTAGGAATGCTGGGCGAGGGCGAGTACGCGCGCGAGAAAGTCGGCATAAGCGAAGCGCGCGCATCAGCGTGCGCGTGTGAAAGGCGCGCGCATGGAAAGGGTCCAGAGTTTAGTGTAGGTTTAATTTTAGGGAGCTTCTAGATTTGCTTGGTGTGCAAGCCAATCATTAGTATTTTGGTAGCTTTAGGATTTTATTGCTTTCTGGACTTAGGATTTCTATTCTTGCAATATTTAGGAGATCTATTAGATTTAGGCTTAGATTTATTTTACAACTATAAATACCCCATGTACCTCATCATATTTTAGATGTCTTGAATGAAGTATTGAATTGGTGAGCCAATCTTGAGGGGGAATTTTATGTTCTTAACGTGTGATAAAGAAGGCCATTAGTGCGTCTTTACATGCAGTGTCGGAGAGAAGGCCAATAGTGCGTCTTGAAGTCACGGTATCTAGAAGAAGGCCCTGAGTGCGTCTGCTAGATACATCTATCGGGGATAAACGAAGGCCGCAGTGCGTCGTTTATTCACACCCACGTATAGGTGAACACACGATCCGTCATCATGCTGCCGCTACGTGCGGACAGCGCGACCACGGCCGGCCCTTGCCGGCCGTCCGGCTACAACTTCCGTGCAATCTGACTTCAATTAACGTAATTTGATATAACATGAACATGATTACTGAAATAACTTGAAAATATCACTTTTGCACGACGAACTGAATAGGACCGTGGCGAGCGCGCCGTGCGCCGCCGACGGCGATAGGACGTCTCTCGACCGATTCAACTTTTCCCTTGGCAACTCAAGATCAATTAAACATGAAACATCATTTTGAAGCTATTAAGACATAAACTGCACGGACAAACTTGACTATAACATGAGATATCATAACATGACTTGGAAAGGCCCGTGGCCATGCGCGACGTGCGCTGGCGACAGCTTTGAGCCGATTTCTGAATAACTTTCAACTTATCTCGCCTATCATGAATCTATTGAACATAAAATGTTCTAAAATGATCATATAAATACGATTTGCTCATGAGTTGCCGGATAAAATATGAAGTTACTCGATCTTGACTTAACTAGGCATAACCGAACCTTAACATGGCATAACTATGAACTCTTGAACATGAATCAAACACTACAACCTAAAATGAACTTATTGACATGAAAATGAGTTGATGATGGCTTTACCTCCTCAAGTGCTCGTCGGAATTTGCAAACCGATCGTGATCCGTGTGCGCGTGTCCGTGTGTGTGTAGCTGGGCGTATGATGCTTTGCCGCATGGATGTTGCTACTTGTCGTGCCTTCAATACTGAAGAACCTCTTAATAATTTCACTAACTTTCCCACTCTTTAACTTCAGAATGAAGAAGACATGCATATGATATAAAGGGATGGAAATTTTCGGACCAAACATTCTTTTATATATGGAACCGAATGGAACAATTAAGTTGGGGGAAAGATGATGCTAAAACGTGGCTTCTTATAAGCATGACAATTGCTCCATAATGACACCATTTAATGTGACTAATCACATCCTTAAACCCCAACTAAGGACACGTGTAATTTCATGAAATGGAAGGAAAAATCTTACCTTATGCTAAGGACTCCTCACGGCATTAAGCTTGAGTGTGGGGAAATTTCCATACGGCCTTTTTGGATAATTAGCACATAAGCTTCGGCTTTATAGCTAATAAACTCGTGATTAATATTTAATTAATCACTTAATTATGCTTAATTAACTTTTAACCATAATACTTAATTACCAAAATTATTCCGAACGTAAACGGTACGTCGAAAATAATTTTGGGTAATCTCGACTGAAATAATTAATTCCGAAAATAATACTTGGCAATATTATTATATCGGAATTAAACACATGATTAACGTGACGGGATATCGCTGACTGAATAATTAATTCTGGACTCATTAATTAATTAAACAAATCGGAATTAAATCTGGAAACTTATTCGGTTACTAAAATAAGTAAACCGAATAACATATCGACTAATAGTCGAACATAGAATATAACTGACTGATTAATCTGAACTTGAACATGAACATGATTATTTATTAATAAAGGCTAGCTTAAAACTAAAAGCTAGTATTTTCCTTTATTAATAAAATACAGGGCGTTACAACAACCGTTCCGATGGGTTGTTCAATTCCATCTAGGTTGTGAACCAATGATTCTTGTTTCGCAAGTAACTGAAATAGTGATCTTCGGTACGCCCGATGACGACCCACTTATCTACATGCAAAACAACAGAACGTGGAACTTATTTAACCAAACATAATTCTCATTCATCAAGAAATAACAAGTGTAATATCCACTAAAGCAAAGCTTAAGTATATAACACCAACAACAATGGCTAGAAGGACTTGGAGAAGTCAAAACGAATTATAAGGAGGGGATAATGGAGTTTTATTCGGACAAGAGATTGATCATATTGAAAATCAAACAGAGGGAAACGGTTAAAGGTACGGAGTTAAGGTGTTTAGAGCTATTGGATGAAGAAAACAACCACAAGAGGCGTATCCCGATCCTTTTTTTTTATATAAACATCCTAGATTGGGATGGAGGGTTGAGGCTACAACCCCGACCTGTGAATATAATGGCCCAGCTAGGGCTAAAAAAGTCAATGGTCTACATCCAAGTCAGAAATACATAAAGCAACATCAAAAGCAGAGAAAATAAAAAATAAAAAATAAAAAATAAAAATACAAGGATCACAAAAATATCCGTTGTGGATCTAAAATCAAATCCTCATAAAAGGTCATTCTGGTAAGAGTGACCTGGCATGGAGTCCAAAATGTCAAATCTAGTCAGGGGCAGGAGGTGGCGGTAGACCGAATCTGAAGGATGGGTACTCTAACTGGTTCATCCGAATGAGCGTCCGAAGCCGGAGGGGAATGTCCTCAGGAAGAAGGGTGCGTCCCTGGGGTATAGATACCCCCTTGCTAGCAAGGAAATCGGCAGGCCGGTTCCCCTCCCGGAATATGTGTGAGACCTGGTAATGGATTGAGCGGAGGGTGTATCTGATACGCATAAGAGGATGTTGGATCTGCCATGAGCCCTGGTGGCCAGATGTCAAAAGTGTGATGACAGCCGCATCATCCATCTCTATCCATACATGAGAGAAGATCGAGGCGGCAATCTCGAGACCAATCTGGAGCGCCTGAATCTCTGCATCATAACTCGTGGAGGCCCGGAGTGGCCCACGGAAGGCAGAGATGAGTGTCGCACCATGATCCCTAATCAGGCCCCCTCCTCCAACTTCTCCGGTATGTCTATCGAAAGCGCCATCAGTGTTTAGCTTAACCCAAGGGGTCTTGGGTTTCAGCCAAACAACGGTCCTGGGTCGTGGATGCTGGACAGGTAAAGGAGGTGGTGGCCTCAAACGATGGGGCGGTGTACACCCTGTCCAGTCTCTCGTCGTGAGTCTACCCAGGGCGGTGAGGAGAGAGAGGTGTCTGTCAACCTGCAAAATAATGGGAGCACAAGAAAATATAATATCCCTATGCTTCGCATTATTACTTTCTGTCCAGGTGGCCCATAGGATCAGACAAGGAATAAGGAAGCCCACGTGTCTATTGTGTGTACGGTGAGCGAAAAAACTCAAAAGCTAAAAAAAACTGTCTTTAGTGGGTAACGGTATATGAGTATATATGGCATAGTGCTCCCACACTCTCCTCACAGTCTCACTCTCAAGGAAAAGATGGGTGAAAGTCCCGATCTCAAAGGTACCGGTCTCAACACAACAATGGCAGCAAGAGGGGAAGAAGAACCCTCTCACCTGCATCACAGTGTCAATGGGAATGCGTCGTAAGAGGAGGCGCCACAAAAAATGGAAATGGTCGGGGTGAGAAGGTCGGTCCATATGGCCCCGAAGAGGCGGTTTGGCCGGTTGCCCAGCCTCACTTCTCCCCAGGCTGACGATGTAGAGAATGCACCCGAAGATGTAAGTCTCCACCTCATGCCATCCAAACCTCCCTCCAGAATGAGAATCTGTCGGATCTGGTCAATCTCTAGACTACTAAAACCCCCACCCTCACCAAGAATATCCTCCATCTTATCTCTATCCCAAAACCCTCCCGTCCAAAGGTCCTTCACCTGCATGAAAGGCAGGTGAGTGACTGGCCTAGTACTCGAGAGAGGAGCCTCGCTGATCCACCACTCATCCCAGAAGCTAACCTCCCCAGAACCCAAGGTCCAAAAGATGTGCTTCTGAGCACGTCTGCCAACAATGGTGAGACATCTCTATTGTCGACTATCCCGAGCGGTGGCTGTCACCCTGCAGGTATGAGCAGCACCACCAGGTCAATATTTTCTCAGGAGGTATTGGGCCCAAAGGGACTTGCCCTCCCTAAGGTGCCACCACATCCTGTAGGAAAACGCAGTAACCATATCAGAGAAACGCCGAACCCCGAGCCCACCCTCAGAGTGGGGACGACAGATGGAGTCCCACTTCACCCAGTGGGTCTGCCGCTGACCACGAAGGCCCTCGCCATAGCTCCAAAAATAGCGGGCTAAGATCTGATCTAACTCATGAATTGTAGACTGGTGGGGGTCAAGCACCCCGAGAAGGTGAAGAGGAAGGGCACAGAGAGTGCTCTTTATCAGAGCAAGTCGGCCTCAGAAGGATAGGTGTCTATGTGACCAGCCAGAAGTCCGGTCAATCATCCTCTGACGGACGTCAATAAAAAGCTCATGGAAAAGATGGCCTTTGTACAAGGGGCCCCAAGGTAAGGGATGGGTAAGTCCCCACGAGCAAATCCAGTACACTCGTGAATCTGGTGAGCCTAATGGTCTGCAACTTGGTGGTCCATGATAAAGGTACTCTTACTAACACAGACTAGCTGACCAGATGTCTCATTATAGCAACTAGCTCATTATCATTCGCACGAGTGAAAATAATAATGTCATCCGCGTAAGAAAGGTGGGTAATGGAAGGCCCACAGCCACGCGTGTTGTAGGTCATCCTCAGAAAGTCGCAAATGAAGCCGTCCAGGCAGCGAGAGAGATAGTCAGCCACTAGAACAAAAAGGGAGGGGGATAAGGGGTCCCCTTGCCGAAGGCCGCGGGTAAAAGGGAAAAAGGTCGTGGGGCTACCATTAATCAAAACGGAGAATGTGCAGTGTTCCACACACGCCTCCACAAAGCTAATCTAATGGTTAGGGAATCCCATCCGAGACAGTACCTCTCTAAGAAACGACCACTCGACCCTATCATATGCTTTGGCCATGTCTAGCTTCAGCACAAGGTTCGGGGTTCGTGTTCGATTAGCATGAGAGGTGTCGTGTATCATCTCCTGAGCCAGTAGGATATTATCACTAATGACTCGATCCTTGATGAATTCACTCTGGTTCGGAGAGACAAAGTGGGGGAGGAGAGGGGCGAGGCGACTATTGAAGATTCTAGAAATGATCTTGTCAGTCACGTTGCATAAGCTGATAGGTCTATAGTCAGACCAAGTACTAGGTCCCGATCTCTTCGGGATCAAAATTATGGAGGTTGCTGTGAAGGACTCTGGCATCTAGTGGCCAGAGAAAAAATCCCTCGCAGCTTCCTCAACGTCAGTACCCACAATCTTTCAGCAAGACTGGAAGAAGAGGGACGAAAAACCATCCGGTCCGGAGACACTGTTGGGATCTATCCCAAACACAGCATCCCTGACTTCCTCCTTACTCGGGAGGTCACAGAGGTCAACAAGGTCGACCGACTGCGGGATGGTCGGAAAGAGGGCCGGGTCGGGGTGCGTAAGAAAATCCCGCTCAGAGAAAAAGAGAGAGTGAAACTGGTACTCAGCATGGCAGCGGCGCATCTCGGACCTATTCTCTGGCGAAGAATCCAAATCATAGGTCCGTTCTGCCTCCGCATACGTAATTTGAGCTGCAGTAAGGCACTGAGAAATATCACCAAAAATCATCCAGTTCCACTGCTTCAAAACGCGGCGGAGTCTCTTGAGCATCTCCTCCAGGTTGTGCATCCCATAGAGTTGCGTAGCCTGCTGCCAGGAGGCTCTAACAGTATCGTAGTAAGAATGGTGGTGGACCCACATGTTCTAAAAATGGAAGGACGCCCGCCGAGGGGAAATAGAGAACCGACAACGAGTCAGAAGGGGGGCATGGTCGGATCCAATTCGAGGAAGGTGCGTTACAACCATGGTCGCAAACACCCTCGTCCACGCCTCTGAGTAGAGAGCGCGGTCGAGCCTCTCCTTGAATCCGGCCCTCTCCCACGTAAAGAGAGCCCCTTCGTAACCAGCGTCGATGAGCTCACAATCCGATACAGCATGCGAGAAATCTAAGATCTCCGCAGAGCGGTCCGATATACCACCAATGCGTTCATCGGGATGCAAGAATATGTTGAAATCACCGCTAATCATCCACGGTAATCCCTCCATACTCTCAGCAATCTCACGCATGGTGTCCCAGAGGTCATAGCGACCAACCCTCACACAGCTGGCGTAAACCAAAGTGTGTAAGATCGGCTTCGGAAGATGGGCAGCGGTGAGCTTCACGTGCAAGACTTGATCAGTATCTCAAAGGATCTGACAAGTAAAGTCACGCGAGCGGAAAAACCAAATCTTGTTAAAGGTGTTTCCCATCCCGGCATGAAAACCAAGGCGTCGCGAATATACGTCAAAAGAAGGGTCACGAGTCATAGGCTCTAAGAAAGCCGCAAAGTCAAGGTTATGCTCACGAATGAGAGATCTAACATGAGCAAGGGTGGTCCTATTAGCCAGACCACGGGCATTCCATGTAAGCGATATGACTGACATGTCAAACGTTAGTGGGACCGCCTAACTGGAGTTGTTCGTGGTTAGACTGTGTCTGTATGTCAGGTAGGGTCAGAGCTCGGCTAGCAGAGAGCTGCGCAGTCATCGATCTGGTCTGTGGTCTCCTGTGCTCTGGGATCTCCTATAAAGGTCCCCCTCGTATAGGGGGAAACTCCTAGGGTAAGAGGATGAGCTGTAGGTGCTCCAATCCCTCGGAGCTCTGCGCCTGGCCCTATGGTGAAGACGGGCCAGACCCACTAGCGGGGGATGAGGGGGAAGTGGAAGGGAGGGTCAGAAGGGGTCGAGCTGGTGGACAAGGGAGAGAGGTAAGGTGGGGGGAGGGCTCTACGATCATGAGAGCTGAGGAGGAAGGGGGGCCTCGATACACAATGGGATGGCGGGGGACTCTATCTCATCCGCTAATAGTTCATCAACATCAAAAGGGGAGCTGGTCGATGCTCCCAGATGGTCGGAGGAAATGTGAAACTCCTCCTCTGACTCTGAGTCAAGCACAGAGAAGCGGGAATGGGTAGCTATGGGGGCTGACTGGAGGGACAGGTGGGGGAAAAGGCCTGTAGCTTTGGCCTTAGACCTACGAGGTTAACCTCCTTGGGCAAAGTGCCCTCAGAGGTAACCTTGCCCTTGCCCTTTTGCCCCTTCGGGTTGGGGCCATAGGCCCGGGGCCTTGCCCTTCTCTTTAGGGCTCATCGGGGCGATAGTAGAACCCTGCCTCGCTACCCATCGATGGGGGGGGCATAGCAGGTCGGGCTTGTTTCCCTTAGTATAGCATTCTGCAGCCCCATGTCCTACATGACTGCATAGGGATCAGAACGGTGGTACTCTCTCGTAGACCACTTTCCGGATAGTGGTCTTGCCCGCTTGGTCGAGCTCAATCTACTTGATGAGCTCGTCCCTAAGATAAACCTCTACGCACACTCGTAGGACAGATAACCTCGAGCGGTTTGCCGTAGCGGCATCAGTCTCAATGGGGTTGCCAATGCAACTGGCAATCGAAAAGAGGGGAGAAGGGTCGACAAGGTGTGGTAAAAGGCCCGAAAAGCAGCACCACACCGGGACTATGGAAGATTCCTCAACAAAGGAGAAATCCAGGGTGTATTTAAACACCCAACCAACACATCCAAAGATATTGAGATGCATCTTAATCCAAACCGAGTTGTAGTCCTCGTTCAACTCAAAAAAGAGTAAATAATGATTATAATTCAGGAACTTAGGGATCACTCTACCCTTGAAACCCAATTTGACCATGCCGATAGATAAATCTCGGAGGGAAGGGACAGTGAAGGAAAAACATCAAAATGAGCACATTATCCAACGACCCAGCTAGGGAAATAACAGTGGGCTCAGGGAAACTTACCTTGAACCTGCCCTCTTCGGAGCGACTGACGGTTCCGCTCTGTTTGTCCCGAAAGGTCTCCAACATCAGTCTCTGATGGCTTGATTTGGCTGTGGATATGCCAGAAACCGCGTCTCGAAAGGAGCATGCCCCAGTTGGCTGGGGACCTTGGTTCGTCGGTTGGGGAGGTGGAATGATCGAGCTCGGCTCACGACCCGAGCTTTCCCTTGGCGGTCGCTCACTATGTGCCATCTCCGGCGAGTAGGTGGTTGTCTTGGGGGGACACGGCATGAAGTCCCCGTCGATTGCGAGGTGGTTGCAATATTGCTGCTGTTGGTCAAGGGGATGTGACCGAGCTCAGCCGTAGAGATGGCATGGTCGGGCTGGCATGAGTCCGGCAAAGTGGCATTCGACGTGCCGGTGAGGGGGTCCATAATAGGGGGAGACATCGGAATACTTGCCTGAGAGTTGCCGGCGCCGGCGCTGAAGCCGGGGTGGGGGTCGCCGGCCGCCCGTAAAGGGGCTGAGACAGTAGACGCCGGCAGCTGGTGCAAAAGAGAAGGACGCTGGACAGTCTGTTGTAGTGGGGGTCGAGATATGTGGTGTTTGGGCCTGATGGAAGGTAGTGGGCCTTGTGGGTTCGAGATATGTGGTGTTTGGACGGGTCTGGTCATGGGTTTATGATGGGTTGGAGAATTAGGTAGGGATGAAAAATGGGCCGTTGAGGAAGACAACCCACAAAGCTTAAGGTCAGCTTCTGAATTGGGCCTTGGGATTGGCCCAATATATCTATCCACAAGAGGTTGAGCTGAGGGAAGCACAGGTGGCGATAGGTCAAGGCTCGAGCTGAGGGTTTCTGCCGCCTCAAGGGAAATAGTGTCTGAAGGAGAAGGAAGTGGTCTCGCCGGAAACGAACCAAAATGGACCGGCCAAGAGGCAGAAGCTTGACCGACTGAGCCGTCAGTGTCAGAAATTAGAGCGGATCCTGCCTGGTACGAGACAGTCACAGACGGCGGCGCCGCTACAGTCAATATGTCTGTAGAGGTTTGGGAGACGTTGAAATAGGAGCCACCAACAGCCGGCGAGCCTCCTCCTGGTCGAGGGTTATGCCTCAGATCGAACAGAACTATAGTAGATCTGAGAACTTGTTTTAGTCTGCTAGACCATGAGATGATTTTAGCATGGAATTTGTCGGGGGACGGAAAGCGAGAGCCAGACGGTGTCGACGAGAAGGTCGGGGTCTTTGAGCTCTTGAAGGTCGTCATGAAGGACTGGAGTAAAGGAGGGGTTGAGTGGCTGTGAATGGTAGCAGAGTCGGCCCTCCTGGAACGGAGCGGCGCGCCACCGCCGGCGATGGAAGCCGACAGGCCTAGCTAGTAGTGGTGGTCGGGCAAGAGATGGAGATGAGTGGATGTGGGTAGTGTGTTGAAGGTTCTAGAGTGAGAAAGTAAGAGAGATGTGAGAGCATTTTTTAGATTTGTTTTGAAAATAAGGGAATGATACGGAAGTGGTCATCGACCCTACCAAGCCCGAGCACGGGTCGACGCGGATGCGGGATAGTCGATGTGAGTTTTGTGAAAAGGAGCAGCATGCATGACGCTTGGAGGCTAGGCTGAATGGTGCGCAGGGGGTGGACGTCGGGAGACTGGCACGCGCGAGGAATGCTATGGATGGGCTTTGGGCGACAGGGCGACATGCGCGGGGTGCTGAGCGAGAGCGAGGGTAGCGCTGGAGCACGGGGTGTGCACGATAAGCGCGAGATGGTCACGCGGGGGAAGGGTGCGATCGCATGCGCGTGTGCAAGGAGAGGCATGACAAGGATGAATAGCCTAATCCTCATAGAAATAGGCAAGGTGCGAATCCTAGACCCCGCAGGACTAGGAAAAGCAGTTGAGTGCCAGAACACGCGCAGAAGATCGGTGACGGGAGTAATCCTCGAAAGATCAGGCAACATAGCCGGGAGCATATGTAAAATCCCATTCAGTTATTAGTAATAAGTATCAGTTTATTTCCAATATTGAGCTATTTTGAGGCTTAAAAAGTTAAAATTTTGAAGTTTTCAAGTCACACGGGTCGTGTGGGTAGCCACACGGGTCGTGTGGGTAGCCACACGGGTCGTGTGGCTCAAGGCACTATTCAAGTTCAACTTTGGCTTTTTCACACGGGTCGTGTGACTCAAGTGACACGGGTCGTGTGGCGTCACACGGGTCGTGTGGCGTCACACGGGTCGTGTGGCGTCACATGGGTCGTGTGCCGACAAAAATTTTCAGATTTTAATTTTTCGGTTTTGGTTCCAACTAAAGTTCATTATGAGCATTTTATTAAGTATGGATGATTTCTACAAGTTAAGAATTGATATGTTTAAGATGAATAATGTTTATAAGTTTTGATTTATTTATTTTGATAATTATTTCACTCCAAAATATTTTATTCCAATATTTTTGCTATAAATAGAGGCTCAAAAATCAGATTTTTACACCAAGAAATGTTTCAAAGTTATATAAGTTTATTTGAGAGTTTGAGTGGTAGAAATGATAGTAAAGTGAGGTAATTTTTAAGTGAAGAATCAAAGTTTTCAAGTTCAAGTTCTAGCATGTTTTCAAGTTTAAGTTTTCAAGAAGGAGGTAATTACTTATCTTAACTTCATGTTTTATATGAGTTAAATAGTTATGAGCATATATGTTGATGAATATAAAGTTGAGATTATAATGGAGTTTATGAATTCAATGAGTTTAAGTTATGTGTAATAATATGCATGAGAATAAGAATTATGTTGTTTTAAGTTGAGATATAGATTGAGCATATTATTGGATTGAGTTTAAGTTGAATAGAATTTACATGTTAAGTTAATATGAGATCTTATCACCTTTATTACATGTTAGAATGTAATAGATATGGTAAATTCATATATTAATGAGTAATTTTTGTATAGATGAGGAGTATTTATGAACAAGAATTTAGTTATTTGGCATGTTATAATTTGAGATAAAGATTTTGAAGTTAGCATGCAAAGTGGATTTCATGATATTAAATTGAGAAATGAATGGGTATATGATGAATTTCATAAAGTATCAAGAGTAATTGATATGAAATTCTCTTATTGTTAAGTGATGAGTAAAGAGACTAAGTTTTAGTTTAATATGTTAAGAATACAATTTTATAAATTTTTTTAAAATACTAAGTTGAGAAGGATATTTAAAGTTAAGATAATTTTAAATTCCTAAGGCCTCCATTTCTAATTAGTTGGTAAATCAATTAATTGATAGTGTGGGCTTCCCCGAGGATGACATTACTTGAAAATTAATAGAAGGATAATTATCAGAACGAATTTCTAAATTTAGACGGTTAGAGGAAATCGAATGAGAGCATACGGGTCGCCCCGAGGTGAACGTATAATCGATTTTGACGACCTTAGGACCGAGAAATGGGATTCACTTAGAATGCGATTCATTTCATAACCCCCCGAGGGGTCCCTGATTTTTATTGCATGGCCAAACGGTGACCGATTATTAATTTCGTTCGTCATGAAATTAGTTTTGACTAATGGAAATTAATGGGTTCTGGAAAAACCCTTCTTTAGAGAAACGAAGAATTAGTAGAGTTGCCCGAGCATCATACTAAATTCTCAAGGTTTAAGGATGTCGGTGAATTTAAGTTAGTATTGTTTTGAGGATGTCAATATTAACAGTTAAATTCAAAATGTTTAATCAGTAAAATATTTTCGTAATTCTCAGGTTTATTCATCATGTCGTTCAATCCGTTGTCTGTTATCCTAAAAGAAAATCAACTCACCGATCCTAATTACATTGATTGGAAAAGGAACTTAGACATAGTGCTGACTGCTGAAAGCTATAAGTATGTGCTAACTGAGGCTTGTCCTGATGTGCCGGCTGATAATGCCCCAGATGAGGAGAAACATGAGTATGCTCGGTGGAAGAAGGCTGATGAGATGGCGAAGTGTTACATTCTGGCTTCTATGTCAAATGTCCTTCAACATCAACATCAGTCAATGGCCATTGCTGCAGATATGCTTCTGAACCTCAAGGAACTGTTTGGGCATCAGTCGAGGGCTGCAAGACAAGAGGCTTTAAGTGCTCTGATGAACACGTGCATGGCAGAGGGTACACCCGTAAGGGAGCATGCTCTCAAGGTCATGGCGCAGCTGAATGAGCTAGAGGTTCTTGGAAGTTTTATTGACGGGGAAACCCAGGTCGATATCATGCTCCAATCTCTGCCGAAGAGTTTTGATCAGTTCCGGTTGAACTATAACATGCACAAGATGCATATGGCTCTTCCAGAACTGTTGTCAGAACGCCAGTCAGCTGAGGCCTTGTTCACTCAGAAATCAGTTGTAATGGTTGCCGAGCAAGCCGGACCTTCCAGGCCTCACAAGGGCAGGAAGAGGAAGAAGGCTGCAGGAAAGGCAAAGGCACAGAGCACCCAGTTATTGCCTCAACAGGATGTGGCAAAGAAGCAGAAAGGTAGATGCCACAAATGTAATAAGTCAGGGCACTGGAAGGTCGATTGTCCTCTCCTCAAGAAGGGCAAAGAAGGTAACTCTCATACTTCCATCGTAGAAACATGTTTAGTGGTTGTATCTACCAGTACCTGGTGTGTAGATACTGGAGCCACTGATCATGTCTGTAACTCTTTGCAGGGGTTCCTAGAAACCAGACGGCTTAGGGATTGAGAGATTACATGTAACGCCCCGTTTATATGAGAATTATTTAGAATTATTTATTATATTTATTATTGATTGTTTATTTTTGTTATTATTGAATGTCTAAATATTATTAATTGCTTAAATGCCTAATTGTCTTCTATTTCTTATTTGATTATTATTATTATTATTATTATTATTATTATTATTATTATTATTATTATTATTATTATTATTATTATTATTATTATTAATATTTAAATAATTGTCTAATGTGCCTAATGTGTTTATTTGTGTATTAGTAATAATAAACTAAATGTGTTAATTGCGTATTATTACTAATATTTAAATGTGTATTATATATATTCGGGTGTTGTTATAATTATCGAGCCGAACCGTTTAAATCATTAATTACCAAACCGAGCCCGAGGACCCAATTACCGACCCGGATTCTTTTTCCATGCGTGTGTGTGAGGTGTCTTGGGAGAAAGGAAATTAAACCCTATGTTATATATATGATTTCTTTCCCCGCAGCTTGATTGATTTGCCGTCAAAAATCCCGCAGCCATCAGAGTGTATTCTTTCTCTCATTTTCTCCCGTGATATCATCATCGATCATCCTTAAACCATCATAATCGCAGCCTTCATCATCACCAAGCGTTCATAATCTTCAACCTGCCATCTGCAAGAAGGAGACTTGCAAGAACCCGCAGCACCACCATCATAATCCGGTCGCCAGCCATCCATCGCGACTCCCCTCGCGATTCCGTGCAAAAGCTCCACTGTGCACCACCGCGACCATCGTCGTTGTCCCTGCTCGCGAGATGCCGTCGCTGAAGCCGATGACCCCTCCCCTTTGAGCCAGCAACACCGCCGAGCAACCACCGCCGTTCACCACCACGAGCAGGCCGCCATCATCGCCGGCGTGAACTTGCAGACCTCCGCCCATGGACAACAAGCAAAGAACCTATTGTCTTGCAGCATCTCGTTAAGCCTGCAGTCCCTCGGCACCATCATCACTCTCCGTCGAGACCCGTCGATTTCCGTCGAAGAGCCTATCGTGATCGTTGAGTTCCGTCGGGTTCCGTCGGAGCGTTAAACGAAGCCGACGAGTTCCGGACGCCGAGCCGCCATTGTCGCCACCCTCTATTTTCTGATTGTGAGAAGCAGCCCCGGGGATCACTTCCGATGATATCTTGTCTCCGGCGAGCCCTTCACCGCCGCGATCAATCTCCAGCGGTGGACCCCTTCTGCTTTCCGACCGCGAGAGCACGCAGCAACACGGCCTTGGTGCCATCGGGAAATTCCAGCAGGTCCCACTCCTCGCTGTTCAAGATTGCGGCTCCTCCGCCATTGTCGAAGAGCTTGCCCCATCATCGAAGCTTTGATGTCGCGAGCCCCACGCGAAAGTCCTCCCGCTGCTGTTCCGCGTACACTCGCCGTTCACCGTTCGTTCTGGTTCGCGTCGCATCATTGTACCAAGGTCCCGTGTTCACGCGTGTACGGTCCCGGACCATCGCTGTTGTCCGTACAATCTCAGTTCACGCACCCCGTCGCTGCCCAGCAAACCGGCGGACCAGCAGGCCTCTCACGCGTGCATAACCGGCCCCGTTCGGTCTCCTTTTGCTCGATTTTCGTAACCCCGTCCCGAGAACGGTACTCGGGTTGACCCTCGACTCATTTTTCTCGCTCCTATATATGTTTAAGTGCTCGTATACGTGTTAAATTACTGAAACATGTGACATTCGAGTTAATTCGTGCTTTAGATATGTGTTTGTGAGAATTTTGATATATATATGTGTCTATTGGGTATCAAAGTGATTGCCGTCACTTTGAAAATTATCGAACTAAGTTTTGAGTAGTATTTTATGTGGAAGTGCTATGGATTATTGGACTTAGGATCGTCCTTGACGCAACGCCTTTGGCCTCGCGTCGTTTCGATGTGTATTGGATTAGTTATGAGTTTTTGAAAAACGTGCTGCAGCTGGTTTTTGTTAAAATCACTATAAATCGTGTGTTTATCCAACAATTCTGATTTTTGGATATGTTGTAATGTTGCAATTGTAGTACTTGTGGTTAAAATTTGAGAATTTTATATGGCCTGTAGCCTTGTCAAAACTTGAAAACTAATTCTGGGCTGTTTAGTAATAAATTCATATAAAATCGAGTTCCTGTCCGATTTTGCTAATTTTTGAATATGTTGTTGTTCTCCAGTTTGTCTTGCTCCTGTAAAAAATTGAGACTTAAATTCGAACTGTAGCTATTTTAAATGATTTAATTTGATTTCTGGTCAGATTTTGAGTAAAATATTTAAAATAGTTAGGAGCATGTTAAATG
>CACSLK010019858.1:66088-81895 GCA_902706635.1 Striga hermonthica
TGGCAAGGCCAGGCAGCGCCCGTGTGCGCAGCGCTTGGCAGGCCGCTGGCCGAGCCCGCACCGACTGCCCGGTTCAACCGACCGACAATCCGGTCCAGACCGGTTCAGACCGGCTGGACCGGTTCAGACCGGCTGGACCGGTTCAGTCCGTACTTTATAGTTTCAGCCCCGGTTTTTGATTTCAGTGTCATTTTCAGTAAAAATTCCGGGTTCAGTTCAGTTAAGTAAGTTCATGCCCGATCAGTTCATGTCAGATCAGTTCTGGTTATACCAGTTAAGTTCAAATATTATGTCACGTTCAGTAGAGCAGCTTAACATAATTACAGTTAAGTTAACAGTCTGAGCATAGTCATTAGTAATTGTTTATATTATATTTCAGTTTGATCAGGTCACGAGCAATCAACACTACCTTTATTTTCACGGATCAGGTGGGGACTCAGACTAAGTACTACATTGATTATAATTACGGTACCATGTTTGAGGTATGTATTTCATGTCATGTATCCGCTCGGAATGGTCGTCGGTCCATTCTGGGTTCTAGTGGCCCTAGTCTGCCCACTAGAGTATGCACATGGTGTCCGACATTAGTTTGTGCCGACATATGAGGTAACGGTCATGGTTCACGTTCATGTGATGATATCGGATTCATGTTCATGTTATTACCGGTTTCATGTTCAGGTTATGTATATACCAGGATCATGATGTTGTTATTATTTTCAATGTTTACATTAGTATGAGTTCCACGGAGCACAGTGTTATAGTGCTCACGACCCACTTTTATCATGTTTTTCAGGTCAGGATGTCGGGTCGGGGGTGTGAGATGATGGATTCTTCAGGACTTTTATGTTTATGACTGTGTATATATTATGACGATACTACGTTTCCGCTGATTATTATTTTGACGAACTTATCTTTTGATTGAACTTTCAGATAATTAATGTTTTCAGTAAATCGTAGATTTTTGTTAAAAAATTAAGATAACGGTTTTTCAGAATAAGTTACGTTTAACGGTAGCACCCCAAATCAGTTTTCACAAATTAAAAGATTTTATTTTTAAATAACTTTGCGAAATTTACGCACTCTGATTTCACGATAAGGCGGGGTGTTACATATACTCAGATAGTATGTATCCCAGTTGAAGTATTTCCGAGGACGGAAAATAGTTTTAATGGGGGTAGAATGTAATATCCCATTAATAAGTATCAGTTTATTTCCAAGATTGAGCTATTTTGAGGCTTAAAAAGTTAAAATTTTGAAGTTTTCATGTCACACGGGTCGTGTGGGTAGCCACACTGGTCGTGTGAAGTCACACGGGTCGTGTGACAAGCTACACGGGTCGTGTGGCTCAAGGAACTATTCAAGTTCAGCTTCGGCTTTTTCACACGGGTCGTGTGACAAGTGACAACGGTCGTGTGGCGTCACACGGGTCGTGTGACTAGTCACACGAGTCGTGTGCCAACAAAAATTTTCAGATTTTAATTTTTCGGTTTTGGTTCCAACTAAAGTTCATTATGAGCATTTTATTAAGTATGGATGATTTCTACAAGTTAAGAATTGATATGTTTAAGATGAATAATGTTTATAAGTTTTGATTTATTTATTTTGATAATTATTTCACTCCAAAATATTTTATTCCAAAATTGTGGCTATAAATAGAGGCTCAAAAATAAGATTTTTACACCAAGAAATGTTTCAAAGGTATATAAGTTTATTTGAGAATTTGAGTCGTAGAAATGATAGTAAAGTGAGGTAATTTTGAAGTGAAGAATCAAAGTTTTCAAGTTCAAGTTCTAGCATGTTTTCAAGTTTAAGTTTTCAAGAAGGAGGTAATTACTTATCTTAACTTCATGTTTTATATGAGTTAAATAGTTATGAGCATATAAATTGATGAATATAAAGTTGAGATTATAATGGAGTTTATGAATTCAATGAGTTTAAGTTATGTGTAATAATATGCATGAGAATAAGAATTAAGTCGTTTTAAGTTGAGATATAGATTGAGCATATTATTAGATTGAGTTTAAGTTGAATAGAATTTACATGTTAAGTTAATATAAGATCTTATCACCTTTATTACATGTTAGAATGTAATAGATATGGTAAATTCTTATATTAATGAGTAATTTTTGTATAGATGAGGAGTATTTATGAACAAGAATTTAGTTATTTGGCATGTTATAATTTGAGATAAAAATTTTGAAGTTAGCATGCAAAGTGGATTTCATGATAATAAATTGAGAAATGAATGGGTATATGATGAATTTCATAAAGTATCAAGAGTAATTAATATGAAATTCTCATATTATTAAGTGATGAGTAAAGAGACAGTTTTAGTTTAATATGTTAAGAATACAATTTTATAAATTGTTTTAAGTCTTGCATATTAATATCATGATTTGATGTTATGATTAAAAGTTGTACGATATGAGAATTAAGTTATATTTTTTATTACCAAGCAAGTTTAAGACAAGTTTAATAGTTTATAAATCATGTATTTGATGTTGGTATAAGTTGAATATGTTGAGTTATTTTTCACTTATAAGTTATATGAGAATAAGTTAATGATTTTAAAGACATGATTTATATGAGTATTGATTGAGTTTTAGTTGAATGTGTTAAGAAGACAATTCCATGAATTGTTTCAAGAATAGTATATTGATGTTATAATATGGTTTTGATGAGTTTTGAGTTACCATTTTTATTTCTAAGTAAGTTTAAGATGAGGTTTGAATCATGAATTTATGTATGTGGAATTTAGTTTATTTTCACTTTTAAGTTATTACATGGTATATGAGTTTATACCAACATCTAAGTTTTAAAATCATGATTCATATGATTTATGTTTGGTATTAAGTAAAAGTTTAAGAATTTAAGATGTTCAATGAATTAATGTTCATTTGAGCTATAGCCGAAATTATATTTAAGATTCGGATAAGTTATCAGTTAAAGTTAAGAATCTCAACATCCTATTGAGAATATTATGAGCATAGTACTTAGTAAATTTGTTTATATTTTTATGTAGTTGCAGACACAGCTACCAGTACAACACTTACAGTTTTCAAAAGTTTTCAAGAAGAAAGGTGGGGACCAAGACTGGGTATTACATTGAGTATAATAGCTATTACTATGTTCGAGGTATGTATAAAGTTTTAAGTTTAGGGTGGAGGCCAAGGCCTTAATATGCCATTCTAAAGTTAAGCAAAAAATTAAGCTCACCCAGTCGAGACTGGGTTCTGAGGGAGGCAACCCCCAGAATGTGATCATGTGAGAACAGACCCAAGTTATCGGTAGTTGCAAAGTGCAAGTTAAAGTTATCGGTCAGATATCGAAAGATTAAGCTCAGCTATATACCAAAGATCATGATATTGATATTATTATTGCTGTTTACTTTAGTATGGGTTTTTACGGAGTACAGTGAATTAGTACTCACGCCCCACTATTATCATTTTCAGGTAACAGGGTCGGTGCAGAGGTGTGATATCAGCTATGGTGGTGTGGATCGAGAATTTGGTTCATTTGTTATATTATGAACTTTTAACAAGGTTTCGGTTTGTATTATACCATGCCTATAAGATTTCCGCTACGCCTTTCAGATATTGAACATGTATGATAGTATTTTCAAATTTTAAAGATTTATCAGGTTCAGTTTTCATACTTGTTCAATAATTAAAATCTGTTTTATTATATCTAACCAGTTGTAGATCAAGTTTTGGAGAAGGCAGATTTTAAAGAAGATAAGTTTTAGTAGCATCCCAAGCTAAGTTAAGAAGATTTTTTGGAAAATTTATAAGTACTTTCAAAATAAGAAGTTGCGAAAAATTGACTCTGATAAGCGGGGTGTTACAGCATATTCCTAATAGGAATAAGAAAAGTGGATGTACGCTCGAGGCATGATGTAACGCCCCAATTTTATTTTACGAAAATCAAAGGCTTTTCAAAACTCAACTTAAAATTTTCAAAAAAAAAAGAAAAAATTCATAAATCAGTGGCGCTACTCGAACTAAATCACATAAATAACGTAAATCATACTTGCATAAATCATAAATCGTAAATCCAATGTTTTCATAAATCCCAAGTTCATCCAACTTATTCATAAGGGAACATCTCCCAATTCAAAGTTCTCAAAAATTCCAAAGTCATAAATAAGCATAAATAAATCCAGGTCTACTAGCATGCGGAATAAACTAAATAAAGTCAGTCAAAGACCAACACCACTCGTCTTTTGTCTCGTCAGCCGGCACCTACTTAACCTGCATCAATGAAGAGCAGGTGGAAGTGAGCACGATGAACTGTTGTGCTCACCACTATGCACGTAAATAACAACATAATATAGCAAGCATATGGTCACAGCATGATCATAAATTAACTCATCATGTCACATCTCCAATCAATACACCAATAACCTCACTCATGTGTACACAGCTATCATTAGACTACCGCTGGCCTATTCGAGGGCACGCCATGTGACTTAGCTCGTCAACCAGACAGTAGGAGTACATGTCGAAAGCACGCCATGTGACTTAGATCGACACGCATATCGAAGGCACGCCATGTGACTTTGTCCGATATGGCCTTTCATTAGGTCTTAAGGAGATTGCCACACAAAGGCACCGTATTACATCGACGGGGACAACCGTACCGACGGATGTAACAACTCACATCGATAGGCTACATTGTTCACATACATACATTAATCATACCAATTTCAACAAAAACATAAATAACATTTACGGCATAGCATTTTAAATAAAAACCCACCTGGATATTCTGAACTGAAACTGAGAGTCGTCGCTCATGTGAAAACTCGAGGGCCCGACTCCTCAGAATCTACATAAAATAAGAAATATTTGGCTAAACAACTAACTCTTAACTCGGTAAACTACTTTACCAATTTTAAGGATTTCAAAGCTTAAGGTTCACGATTTATAAGATCTTCTCTTCTATTTCTTAGATGTTGGAACTCTCGACTCGGACTTATAAAAAAAATAAGGATCTCGAAAATCCTCTTTAAAGTCTAAAATCTAATCACGAATGACACGTACATCAGATAAAAGCATATAAGCCAGTCAAAATATAACCAGACAATTATCACATAAACTATATAACTTCATTTTAGACAAAGGAAAATTATCATTTATAGATGGCTGAAACCGACTCATTGGTGCAGTTCAAAGTGTACTGAAACTCACAATTCAAAGTGAAATATCTCAATCAATATTCTAACCTCAAAATGCATGTTGGCAGCAACTTATCATGATTGATACAAGAATTAATACCTATAGCATCTCAATTATTTAAACAATACACATAAAGCTTTAGAACTGATAGTAGGGCCTAGAAATACACAACTCAGTATGCTTCTCAAATCATTAACATTCAACAAAATATATATATATATATATATATAGGCCCAAGCTGCACATAAAACTAACACATACCAATTTAAATTTTTCCAGAATTCAGGTCACGACAAAAATTATTAGATCACCTAAAAGAGAAATAATAAAAACAATGAAACAACTATACGGAGGTTTCCTTTTCTCACGAGGTCACAGTATGAAAGCATATTATTCATGTCTGTTATATCTTCTTTCCTTTGGCACAAAATTTCAAATTGAATTAACACTTAAGGACCACTAAAAGAGCACAAAATATTAATCTCAAATAAATACTCATAACAACATCAATGATACACACATAATATCAACGTGATAAATATAGCACATAACAACAGCAACTCAAGCTCATAAAATTACACACCATAACAGTTCAAAAATACATATAAAGGATCAGAAATCAATTAACTAGACAAGCATACAAAGACAAGATAAAACCTTAATTTGCTTCTTTCTAACATACTAAACCACATGCCAATGCCGATTTAACTGAAATATAAGGACAGATAATGACACTGATTCCAGCATGTATTATCCAAATAAGACTCAAGGCTTAGACATGATAAATCAAGGCATTTAAGCATCAAAATTAGAGGTCTAATACACGTCCAATTCCAGATTCCAACATCGACTCAATAACATCAAATAACATGCTTCTATACTCAATTTAATGAAACTCATGATCATGAACCTTAATTCTCATCTAATCCTTCAATTCATCACATAAAATAAATGAGGGAGGTTAAGACTTATACCTCCTTCGAGAAACTAAATGAGAACCAATAAGGATATCGGATGAAATGGGCCTCGGGTACTCGTTCAACACGCTGCTACACACACACGAACTTGGAGTTGCTCGCTAAAGACTGTCGGCTGCAGCTCGGAGTCGTCGAGAAGAAGTTATCGGCTGAACACTCAAGAACCGGGGTTGTTCCCTGAAAAGAAAGCAGATTTGCCGCTGATTCGAGGTCTCCGGCTGCTTGATAAGAGCCTCAAATGGCTGCCGCTACTGTTTGGGCCGCTAACCGAAGGGCCGACAGGGTGCCGCTGAACTTTCTTACACCGCTGCTGCTCCTCTGATAGGCAACGACCCCCGGCTCCTCATGCAAGAAACGGTTTGCTGCTGCTCAATTTAACTGGTAAAGGGGGTCCTCTCGAACAGGGATGTTTGACGTCACAAGCGTGGAGAAAAAGGTTTCGTCCTGCTGCTACGTTGAAAGGTCCGTCGCGGTGCTGCCGTGAAATGAACGACCGTTGATAGGAAAGACGTCGGTGGCGAGGGGTCTTGGCCGAGGTGCTGTACGAATCGCGCGAACAGAGACCTCGCTGATAACGGCTGAGATGAAGTTGTCGGGCGTCCACTTCTTCACTAGAAGGAGACGACTGGGTGATAGCCGCGTATGGTGGAGGTGTTGGTGAAGAAGCTACATCGAACCAAACTTGCGAAGACAAACGGAGGGCCACCTGCTGTTCGTGGGAAAGGGATGCGCGGCTGAGAAGATCGCCGACGATGGGTTGCGAGGGAGGAAAAAGCTGCTACTCGGTTTCTCTTCTCACAGTCACACACGCAGACGGTGATTGGGGATGTGCCGGCTAGGTGATTTCAAGCGATCGAAGGGTTGGATATTGAGCGATATGGAAGCTGGGATGTCTCTTTTCCAATTCCTTTTTGTGATAGTACAAATACGATTGATGGAGGCAATCAATTTGCTGAAGAGAAGGGTTTCTTTGATCAGTTATTTGGGGCGAGAAAAAGGTTTTTAAGTGGGCCAAGATGCACACAACTATTGGGCTGAAAAATAATAGGTATGAGGGAATACTCTACTTCAATCGGGCCAGAAAACGCAGAGAAAAGGGCCGAGAATTTGAGCTTAATAGGATAGAAATATAAACTCGTAATCGGTCTCGATACATTCTAAGAAATCGAGAAACGATAAATATATTGATGAACCCGAAATTGGTTTGAAACGGCTATGACGACTATTAAATAATTAAATCGGCTATATATGCATATATAAATTTACACGCATATATATATATATATATATATATATATATATAATATACAAGCAATTGATAAAATTAGACAAATGGGCAATTAATATATTTTAGACAGTTAATACCAAATAAAAATATTAATGCATATAACTAATAATCTAAAAATATCCACAAATAAACGGGGCATTACAGTCTACACACCTTAAAAAGAATTTCGTCCTCGAAATTCGAAACTAAAAACATCAAAGCTCTAAAATACAACATCAAACACGAAGTTCGGATATCTCCTCCTATTCCAAATTTCAGTCTCCCAGTCGCCTCGGACTTGCCGTGACGGTTCCATTGCACCTCGACAAGATCGACTGCCCGGGTCCTCAGCTGATGAATCTTTCGGTCCAGTACGAACACCGGTACCTACTCATAGGTAAGGCCCCACTCGACCTGCAACTTGACGAAGTCCACTACGTGTTCGGGGTCATACACTCCGACAACACATGCGGTAAAGCTAACCGGTAGGCCAAGTCTTCGACTCATGCAAGATACTGAAAGAGTCCGATATAGCGAGGCCAAAGCTTCTCTTCTTCCCGAAGCGAATAACACTCCTCAGGGTGGGACCTTCAGGAAGACATTTATACCAACATCAATCCCACGGTGATTACAGAGTCTCCAATCGAGACTCGAGACTCCGCTCGACAATGCAACACCTCAAATTTCTGCCGTCTCGAGGGACATCCCTCATGCGGCTAAGCAATACTCAACAAACTCACTTAATCGAGAATTAAATGATTTACGAAATTCATACATTGGTTCAGTGGAACTTGGATCTCTCGGTTCAAGGTTCAGAAGACAAAGTTCAAGGGGTTTCCCATCACATTTCGGTACAGAAACTGGTTGAACGGTTCAAAAATGAATCAACGGTATGGTTGATGCACTGTCCCCCGAAAGGTGGCACACTCGCTGGCGCTGCATAAGCGGGGCGCTGGGACGCGGGTGTGTACCTGTGCGGAGAGCAACTGTAAGGTCAAGGTTTGGCCGTACGTACTGGCATGATGAGTTTGGCGTCCGGTGATGGCGGTTGCAGCTCACGTGCGAGTCAACGGTCGGTCGTGCACTAGCCTAACGTCTCTCAGCACGGACATGCGTGCTCGGCCACCACTTCGCGTGGCTACACCCGGCCAGGGCCGGCTTTGGTTCGAGGTCTTGAGAAGAACTTCACCAAATCAAAAGTAAACATTTCCAAGTTAATTGGGAGGAACAAGGGTTTTCCAAAAAATTTCGAACGACAACAACTTGGGGCTTAATAAAAAAAAAGATTTCTTCCATCATGCAGGTATAGAACAGCTTTAATAGTTAGAAAACTTTCAAATTTTTAAACAGGCGTAAACCGAGTTCCAAGTTCACCACCTTCCCTGATCAACACAATCTCCATCGAACAAACAATGATAGAGGTCGGGTAAAACTACCCAAAGAAACGAGGATCGATTCCTCAGCCGGGAATAATCTCAAACATAACGTTCACTACCGAATAATGAAACGCTTAGCTCATTCGACTCTTCCGACAAACAGTGTCGGTCGTCACGTCAGCTCTTGCTCAAGTAGCTAACTGTGCCGGCAGTCCTAATTGAGCTTCAACGATTTCGAATATCAAAAGCGAAGACGGCCATGTACTTCACTATGTGACTGCACCAGGCACGGCTACCTTCCTTAAAAAGATTCTCAAAATCTTTTAAAGTGGAACAACACTTCTCGACTCCCCAACTTCATATTGAATAAGAAGCATCACAAAACAAGATTTGTCAACTTACGAGGATAGATAAGAATCATCAAAGAATTAAAATGTTTAACTCCATCTGAAATCTCATCCCATGCAAAGGAAGAGAAGGCAAACAAAATTCCAAAGTACTGAAATTAAGCAGAATGAAGGAGTCTCAAACATAATTCAAAATTGTCTGCCACGCGAAAGAAAAATAAATGGAAGTCTGCAAAGTTTCCGAGAAAGCAACAACTTAGGAAAAGAAAGCAAGACTGATGTGGCTACACGAGTCCATGATTAACTTCCTCCTCAGTCGATTCAAGTCATCCCCAGTTAGTCCTGCTATCGATAATGGTCCTGGTCTGAATACACTAAGCATCACTTTTTAGCGAAAGAACTGCCAAAGCCTGAGCTTAATACGACATAATACTAATATATATATATATGCCACAATTCTAGAGTTCGCCAAGAAATACTAGAGTTCAAGCCAATCGAAGGTGGATAGATTTTTCCTAAGCCCCAAGATATAGCACATAATTAAATAAACAATCATTCCATAAATAATATCAGCATTACTTATGACTTACATACCTCAAGCGGTGCGGCATGACGAAGACGAGTGGTCAATGCGTATACTCATATATTCATAAATTTACATAAATCACATTGACCCGTCTACAGAAATGCAGACTGGCTCTGATACCAAACTGTAACGCCCCAATTTTATTTTACGAAAATCAAAGGCTTTTCAAAAGTCAACTTAAAATTTTCAAAAAAAAGAAATTCATAAATCAGTGGCGCTACTCGAACTAAATCACATAAATAACGTAAATCATACTTGCATAAATCATAAATCGTAAATCCAATGTTTTCATAAATCCCAAGTTCATCCAACTTATTCATAAGGGAACATCTCCCAATTCAAAGTTCTCAAAAATTCCAAAGTCATAAATAAGCATAAATAAATCCAGGTCTACTAGCATGCGGAATAAACTAAATGAAGTCAGTCAAAGACCAACACCACTCGTCTTTTGTCTCGTCAGCCGGCACCTACTTAACCTGCATCAATGAAGAGCAGGTGGGAGTGAGCACGATGAACTGTTGTGCTCACCACTATGCACGTAAATAACAACATAATATAGCAAGGGTATGGTCACAGCATGATCATAAATTAACTCATCATGTCACATCTCCAATCAATACACCAATAACCTCACTCATGTGTACACACCTATCATTAGACTACCGCTGGCATGTTCGAGGGCACGCCATGTGACTTAGCTCGTCAACCAGACAGTAGGAGTACATGTCGAAAGCACGCTGTAACACCCCAAACTCATGTCATTCATTTTATGCTTAGTATTATTTTCATGGATATTATTTATGTTTAATTTAATGATTTACAATGTTATTTTTATTTTTATTTTTATTTAAGCTCGATTTTTATGTGATGATTAAGTGAGTGTCCACACTTATTTAATTATCAAGTTGTTGATATCATTTTCAGTAAGCCAAATTAAGTGAAGTTAATCCGCCGATTGGGGTCAGTATAAGGATAATCAAAGATTCGTGCAAGCACGTGACACTTCCACCGACTTCAAGATGACCGCACGATGAAAGATTCAACAAGAACCGACATCTCCATTATTTTACCGATATCACATGTCGGCCAACACATGTCGGTCAACACATGTCGGGTACGACATACCGGTTATAACTGGATGAACCGATGTCTATAACATGCCACTTCAACATTGTAAGGCGGCGACAACTCAGCATAAGTCATCATTACATTTGTCCAAGTGGCGAGTTATCAAGAAAAGCAGCTAAGAGCCGCCTTTGACCTTTCAAAATGTAATGATTACCGTACAGATAAATGTTGTACTTAAATATAAAAGGAGAAAAATGAATCTCCAGACAGGAACACTTACAATAATACGATTTTACCCAAAAATTCCATCTCCTTTTACATTATGCAAGTTCTTACCGTTGAATAATAAGTTGAACTCTAAATTCACTACAATTAGACCGTTGTTAATTCTCGTTTGACAACAGTTTGGCGCTAGAGGAAGGGCCCCCGCTTATGTTTTGAAGTTAACTTTCGCCTATAAGTCGTTTTCGTGCTCAAACTCATTATGTCACAGTCTGGTCGAGATCATGTACCTCACCCTGGTCAGAGCCAATCGACTAACTACTCTCCACGGCGTACAACACCGCCCCTTCCGGTCACAAATGTCATGAACTTTCTCCAAAATCCGGAGTTTATTCAAGGTTTGTCTTCATGAATAGCTCGAGCCATGCCTAGAAACTCGGGTACGATGCCGTTGTCGATGCCGTTAACTACTAACCCAACAGAACATCCAACTCATACTCGTCATGACCATGAAACACATGTGGCGACGTCACATGCCACGTCGCAGCCTCATCATACTTCCCCACGTCAAGAAGAGCAGGCTCATGTAATTGCTAATCCTGTAACGAACAACCAAGTCCCAGATCAACCCCCTGTGCAGGAGATGACTGCTGAGAGTCATTCTACTCACCACCAGAGAGTTTCCCCACGTCCTAGACCCATCTCGTCAGCACCTCACGCTCGCGAAGATTTACGACGCCAAATTCAACGTAATCGTCTTTCAAGGCACAGTGCGGAGGAAATTGAAACTCTCCGTAAATGTTTGGCTGAACTTGAAACGCGACAGAAGTCACAAGAAGATTCACCCCGACATGTCACGACGTCGGGGAACGTTATTGTCGAGGCGGATTCTCCTTTAGCCCCCGAACTTACTACGGAGCCACTCCCTGTGAAAGTGAAAATCCCGCAAATCGGCATGTATGATGGGACGTCGGATCCAGATGCACATTTAGGCCATTATACCTCTTGGATGGATTTACATGGAGCTTCAGATGCTTTGAGGTGTCGGATGTTTTCGCTTACACTGGGGCCACGAGCCCAAAAATGGTATTATACTCTGCCACCTCATTCGATTTGGAAATGGCAGCAGTTACGTGCAACTTTCCGGTCACACTTTATCGGTGCTCAAATTTGTCTCATTCCGAAAGAGTCGATCACCAACATCGTGCAAAAAGACGACGAGACTGTTAAAGATTACGTGGCTCGGTTCAACGACCGAATTCAGAACATGGAACCCTGTCATCCTGAAACTTTGTTAGTAACTGCTATTGCCGGACTGAAGCCCAATTCAATGTTTCGTTGGTCCTTATGTCAAAATAAGCCTGCTACATTTCAAGAGTTCCTTGTACGAGCTCAACAGTTCATTATTGCCGAAGAATCCATGTCGGTCCCCAGTTTCGACTTCTCGGTAAAAGAAAGCAAGGTTGAACCAGATACTAAAAAGAAAAACAAGGAGAACTTTGGGAAAGCACAATTTCAGAATTCCTCTTAAGGATATGAAAATACTCCAGAGTCTCGGGCTGCTCGTGATCAATATTCGGACAATGTCAGGACAGGTTATCATGCCGTTTATTCCGCTGGAGCAGCCACCATATACGAGGAATTGAAAGGAAAGGGAATTATCCCAGACCCGAGGCCTGTGAGAACTCCTGAAGACAAGTTGGATAAAACTCGATACTGCGCATACCATAAATCTCCAGGACATAATACCGATGAGTGTCTTGGTCTTTTGTCGGCACTCTTACGTTTAATCGGACAACCTCAGCTTCAAAAGTTCCGAAATTTTGATAACCGCCGGAAAGGGAGGCCCTTGGATCTTTCAGACGACGAAGATGAAGACAACCGACCTGCTAACCAGAAGAGAGCTCGTGCAAACGATAAGGAAGTTTTTACGTTTTCCACTCATGTCGGAACTTCGACCGACAACCACAGGAAACATAAGATACATGATCCCGTAGATTTTTCACATTGCATACCTCGAGTCAACTCCAATAATAAATAGTTAGATATGTCTCGATGGAAAGTCAAAGCTTATGCTCGGGAGGCTCAGAATGCCGAGAAATGAGTCATGAATGTTGATCTCCGAGATACCATCAACAAACGAAATTGCCCTATTACATTCAGTATTGAAGACGCTAACTTGTTCATTCATCCTCATTCTGATGCTCTTATTATAACCGCCCCGATTGGGGGAATTCCTGTTCATCGGATCTTGGTCGACACAGGAGCGTATTCAAGTATTTTAATGCTCCGTACTTTCAAAAAATTGGGTTTGGACCCAGCAGACATTAGACCGTGTAACGATCAGATTCAAGGTTTCAATGGAAGCATTTCTTGCCCCGTTGGCGAAATATTGCTCCCCATCCGATTTGGAGGCTTTGGACCGAAGTCCAAGATCATTATGGAAACTTTCAAAGTCTTGGATGTCCAAAATGAATATAATGCTGTAATAGGACGAACTGCACTTTATAAACTCCGTGCTGCTGTGTCAATTTTTCATTATGCCCTGAAGTTCCCCACCATTGAAGGAGAAGGCACTCATTACGGAGATCAACGAGAAGCCCGATGTCTGATGCTGCTCTCAACCTCGCCTAATTTTCATATGATTGAAGAACAAGATGTTAATAACTTTGTTGAGCCGAGTAATTCAATTCCTCGTGTTGAAGAAACTGATCAGTTCACCCCGGATACCGACATGCCTCAAGCAGATATCAACTTGCCGCTTGTCGATATCGACGTCCCTATGACGTCGGTCTTGCCTGAAACATTAACTGGAATCCTCGATCAAGAACAATCTTTTCATGAAAAAGGCATAGAAATGCATGAGGATATGGACCCAAGGATGCAGTTCAAAGATGGAAGTCATCATGTCCGAGCAGAACCTGTTGAAGATATCGAGATCATTTACGTAGACGAGTCAGATCAGCGGAAATCACTACGTATTGGGGCCAATTTACAAGAACCCATTCGGTCAGATTTGATTCAATTCCTCCAGTCAAACACTGATGTGTTCGCTTGGAAACATGAAGACATGAAAGGAATCGACCCACAGAAAGCCTGCCATCGTCTTAATTTGGACAAGACTGTTAAACCGGTTATTCAGAAACGTCGGAAATTCGGCCCAGATCGCCAGAAGGCCCTTGAAGAAGAAGTAAACAAGCTCATAGATAATAAATTTGTTAAAGAAGCCAAGTACCCGACGTGGATATCGAATCCTGTTTTGGTTAAGAAAGCCACCGGCCTTTGGCGTCTCTGTATAGATTTTTCAGACTTGAATCAAGCGTGCCCGAAAGATAGCTACCCCATTCCACACATTGATTACATGGTAGACGCTACGTCGGGACACCAACTTATGAGTTTTCTGGATGCCTATTCAGGCTATAATCAGATTCCCATGCACCCTGACGACGCTGAGCATACTTCATTTTATTCAGCTCGGGGCCTTTATTGCTACGTTATGATGACTTTTGGATTGAAGAATGCAGGGGCCACATATCAGAGATTGGTCAATAAGATGTTTGCTCATTTAATTGGCCATACAATGGAAGTTTATGTAGACGACATGTTAGTAAAGTCGGAACAGGCCTCTGACCATATTGTTCATCTCTCCGAAGTCTTCGATATACTCCGAGAATATTCTATGGTGCTTAATACCAAGAAGTGTACTTTCGGAGTTGGATCAGGAAAGTTTCTAGGATACATGGTGAGTCAAAGAGGGATCGAAGCCAATCCCGCCAAAATTCAAGCCATACTTGACCTAGCTCCTCCGACATCTCTCAAAGGTGTCCAAGCTTTAACTGGTCGACTGGCAGCCCTTAATCGGTTCATCTCAAAATCTACAGATCATTGCAAACCGTTCTTTGACGCTATCAAAAAGAAGAAACCATTTGAATGGACCACGGAATGCCAGAATGCTTTTGACAACATTAAAGAAGTCCTATTACAATTACCGACGTTACAGAAGCCACTTCCTGATGAACCTCTCTATTTGTACCTTGGTGTAAGTGACGTTGCTATTAGTGTTGTTCTTATACGACATGATGGACTTCAACAGTTTCCGGTATATTATGTTAGCAAGGCTTTACATGACGCTGAATTGCGATATCTACATATGGAGAAGTTGGCCTATGCTCTGGTCATTGCTGCACGGAAGCTGCGCCCATATTTTTTGGAACATTCAATTGTTGTGTTTACGACATACCCTCTCCGACAAGTCCTTCACCGACCTGACACGTCGGGAAGAATGATTAAATGGGCAATAGAATTGGGGCAATTTGATATCCAGTATCGGCCGCGAACCGCTATCAAAGCCCAAGTACTATCTGATTTCATTGCTCAATTTACTCCCACTGTTGGCTTATCCATTGAAGATCCGACATGGACTCTCTACATTGACGGATCGTCCATCGCTATACGAGCTGGAGGAGGGATCGTTTTGGTTAGTCCTGATCAACAAGTGTTTTGTTATTCTGTGGCATTTACTTTCTCGGCCACCAACAATGAAGCCGAGTACGAGGCCCTCTTATCAGGTTTACACTTTGCCGAATCCATGAATGTTTCCTCTCTCCGGATATTTTCCGACTCTCAGTTGCTGGTCAGTCATATAATGGTACTTACGAAGTCAAGGAACCACGGTTGTTACCTTATTTTGATCTTGCCAAAAAGAAGCTGGCACGGTTTAAAATGATGTTGGAGCTGTTGGGTTCTGTTAGGAACGTCAAACAACATGCACAGTATTGAACTTTATC
>CACSLK010019858.1:85074-103034 GCA_902706635.1 Striga hermonthica
CGAACCACACTATCTCAATATAAGACATGAAGTATGTATTGCATAAATAAATAAACTCCAAACATATGTACTTTGACCGAAACATGATTGCCAGATCAAAATGGAATTGATAGAAACTGCAAAACACAGCTTTTACAGCATACCTCTAACAGGAGCATATACCTCGGTCATCCAATATTCAGGCAGATTCTCTTTCACGATTAGCCTCATCAACCGACTTGAATAATGTTGAGTTTGTGCAGATTACTCAACAGGCCACTTCATCAACAGTCTCTACCGACGTCGTCATGGTTGACGCCGCCCCAGTGACTTCAAATTCTACTTGGATGGACCCAATCATTGATTATCTTCAAACCGGGGCCTTACCTGAAGACCCGAAAGAAGCTCGCGCCCTTCGTGTTCGAGCTGCTCATTACACTATTGACCAAGGGACGTTATATAAACGTGGGTATTCTACCCCATTGCTCAAATGTTTGTCAGAGGTTGAGGCTTAACGAATCCTACGGGAAGTACACGAAGGAGTCTGTGGTACTCACCAGGGAGCTCAAACTTTGTCTCATAAAATCCTCCGACAAGGCTATTACTGGCCTACCATTAGGAGAGATGCTACAGATTGGGTGCGACGGTGCCATAAGTGTAAAATATTCGCTCCTAACGTTAACCAACATCCTGAACTCCTCAAGTCGATATATAGTCCATGGCCGTTTGCAAAATGGGGAATTGATTTGATCGGCCCACTTCCAACAGCAAAAGGGGGAGTTCGGTTTGCTATTTTAGCCGCCGATTATTTCACTAAGTGGGTTGAAGCTGAGCCCCTTGTAACCATCACAGAGCAAAAAATGGTGGATTTTGTATGGAAATCAATCGTTTGTCGGTTTGGAATTCCCAACTCTATTATAACCGACAACGGTCGTCAATTTGAAGGCAAACAATTTGAAAGTTTTTGTGAAGATTACGGCATCAAGCATTTCTTCTCGTCACCTTATCATCCACAAGCTAATGGACAGATAGAAGCCGTAAACAAGATTATCAAGAATGGCCTGAAAACTCGACTTGAAGCTGCAAAAGGATCGTGGCCCGATGAATTGCCTTATGTCCTCTGGTCTTATCGGACGACGACGAGAAATTCAACTGGAGAAACTCCGTTTTCATTAGCTTACGGAACTGAAGCCGTGATACCGGTTGAACTAGCCTCTCCGACATATCGGGTCACTCACTTTTCCGAAGAAACCAACTCAGCAAACTTGAAAACCAGTCTCGATTTGGTCGATGAATTACGGGCTGACGCCGAGGTTCGCAATACCGCTTATAAACGGCGAAGTGAAAAATACATAAACTCAAGGCTCAAGCCACGCTCATTTATCAAAAGAGACCTTGTTTTGAAAAGAGTTACTGGCTCCAATGTCGGCCTTTTACAACCAAACTGGGAAGGACCTTTTAAAGTAAATCGTCTGATCTCTAATGGTACCTACCGACTTGAGACGTTAGACGGTGTTCCCCTTCAATATCCCTGGCACACGACATATCTGAAGAAGTACTACCAGTAAACCTTATGGCCAAGGTCCTGTCCTTGACATGTAAAAAAGTTTTTGTCCTACTTCTGTACAAGAACCATGTTTTGCTATCAATAAAGTTTGTGTGACGAACCCTTGTAATTTGTTCGATCACTCGGACCACAATAAATCGGTCCTCGTTGCTAAGGCTGAACGTGTTTCATACCCTGAAGATGGTATGACCTAGCCAAACGCAGCAAAGCCGGATACTTCCAAGCTCTGAAGATGGCTTGGGGAGGCTTACGCTCTATAATATCAAATCCCGACGTTGATTTGATGAGCTCGCAATAAGTATTTTCAGTAAAAAGCAAGTCTTTTATGACTTGTTCGAATAAAGAGTTTGCGGATGTCGGATGAACTATAAACTACGCCGACACCAAAAATTTAAATAAAAAATTTGATATCAAATCCTGACATTGATTTGATCAACTAACAATAAGACCATGCCGATGTCAGTAATTTATATAGATTATCACGCTAATGTTATGTCGGAAACTTTAAGCCTGATGAATACTTATTCACTTTTTCCGACATACGCTGACTTGGTACAATGATAAGTCGCGATAAACCATTCATAAAGATATTTCATTCATCAAACATTAATATTTCATTCCCAAATCAAAACATTGTCAATACATCCCCAGAAAAAGACAAACAAACAATAAAACAAATTGAAAACATCAAATTTCTTTGGTCCCTGACGATGACGCTCCTCCTGCATTGGAAAGTTGAGGATCCTCAGTCTCAGCCTTGTCTTTTTCAACAGCATCCAAGTGCTCAATTAACCTTTGGCTTAAGAGCTGGACGACGTCCTCTTCCTTCTCTTCCAACGCTCGGACGACATCGCTTTCTTTAATTATGACGACGTCGCCATCTTCATGCAAAACGCAATCATCGTCAGAGGGAACTGGGTCAACCACCCAACCTTTAGCTTTGGCGTCATCCTCCGCCACCTTGCGCTCGGCATAACTGATGATTGCGCCCAAAAGTTCCTCATCAGACAGGCCCTCGAAAGTTTCATTGACAAAAGCCTCAGCGATTGTCTCCACACATATGTTAGCCATTTCAGGCTTCTTGGCTTTCTCTACTTCGAGGACCATATCGATGAATGATCGGCGGATCTTTGCCTTGCGCTCCTCCGATAAGGGGATCATGTCCAGTTCCAGCATCCGACTTTCTTTTTGCTTTAAAAGTCGGTCAGCGAAGTCTCTTTCATCTTGATCGGCCGGAATATGAGCACCCTTCATCTCGGGATTCAGTCCGTGCTTCTCCACTTTATGGAGAAGGAAGACACGCAGCTCGTCCAAAGTGTAGACGCCGCCCTCTACCCGGTCGATTACCCAGCGTAATGTCAGTGCGGCGTTCAACGCTAAGTCCCATTCCGTGATAGTGTCGGCATTTGGTATATTGTCAGATTCAGCTGCAGCCTTTTTACCGACATCAACGCCTTCTTGGAATTTGAGCTTGGCGGCGGCAGACATTTCTTGGCGAAGCTTGTTTTTCGCCACTTCGTGAGCTTCACGACTTCGGATCAACTCGGCATCCTTATCAGATCGGTCCTTCTGTACAGCCTGGAGCTCCGCCCTTAACCTCGTAAGCTGCTCGTCTTTCTCTTTGGCCACCTCAACAACTTTGGCTAGCTCGACCGATGCGAGATCATGGGCTAACAGTAAATTCTCCTTCTCGGTTTTAAGAGCATTCACTTCCGTCTGTGCCGCCTGCAGCTCAGCATTCTTTTTTGATAAGGTCGCCTCATAACGAGATCTCTCGTCTTCCAGAGATGCTATGGCGCCTTCTTTCAAACTTAACTCATGTTGCTTCTCATCAAGCTCATGAGCTCTGCTCCGATAACTGTCCTCGGCTGCTATAAAACTGACAAGTGCCCGGCCCAAGCAACCTCGGGCATAACTAAATTTCTGGTCGTCTGGCAGCGACGCGATTCCTGCATGAGATTTTGGATCCCACGACATCAATGGAACCCTGGCCGCTTTAACCGCCTCATCAGGAAACCGCTGGTTGTTTGTGATTTTCGGCTCCACGACCGTTTGAAACATTGGAAACCAGGGGTCGAACACACCCTCCGGCAGCGTCAGTTCCGCTGCTTTCTTCTCATTAATTTTGAGGAAAGAGTCCCTCAGAATGATTTCGGACTCCTCTTCCTTATCCTTACCGACACCGGTATCTTGCCTCTTTTTCATCCTCTCCGCCACGTGAGATACACTGGATCTCTTGCGGCGATGAACCACTGGCACGTCGGTCTCCTCCGGTACTTCTTGGGAGACTTCTGGCTCAACTACCGACTCACCGACTGGCGTCATTATCTGTTGCAATGGTGCCACTTCAAGTGGCGGGACGTCGGTAACTGTTGGCTCATTCGTAATCGCCGGTGTAGGCTCAACTCTTGTTGATGACGGTTCACCGATAGCACTTTGAGATCGGTTGAGATTTTTCTTCCAAGCCTTGAGAAGGTTCATGCGTCCAGCCATTTCGGATGATCGGAGATTTTTATTTTTCCCGACTTTGTTCTTTAAGTCCAAGTTCGGATTACGTCTCCGATGTTCTTCCGCTTCTGCAGGGTCTCCGAAACCGAAATACCCCAGCAGTGGATAATAAACTGTTAAAGCAAACTCAAAGTTAGACCGATATTGTTAAACATGAGTAATGTCGCAAGATAGATAAAGTTACGAAGAAAATTACCTGGCAAAAATGAAGAATCAAGTACTCTGGGAGATAATCCAGCCAACTCTAAGCGAGAATCTTTTATGAGTCGCTGATATCGTCGTTTGTTGGCAGAAACTTCAAACAATTTGTCTACTCGATCGTATAGTAGACCTTCAAACTTCGGTTCTTTCTTCCCGGTTGGTTTCGCTACAAGGTCACAAAAGTCCACCTGTTAGCGACAACAAAAAACAAAGTATTAATAACCGAAGTGAAGAAAACAGAAACAACTTACAATAACCAGATTTAGTGGCCATTGGGATGCTTATCCCATCGGCGAGAAGATCATTAGCGAAGTCGGGGCACTGCCAATCTCCCCTGACCCACAACCACTCCTCTTAGAAGCCATGTAAAGTATCGGGAACCTCCATTATTAGTTCACCGACTTTAACCCTTGGCTGGGGTTTACCGACAATAGAGAAGGTGAGAAGTGGGTCTGACACTTGTCTATCTGGGCTCTTCCGGAATGTGAACATGCTCCTAATTTCCTTTGCCGACGGCAGATCCCACTTTTTCTCAGCAAGAAGTACCAACAGCCCTATAATTCGTTTCCAAGAATTTGGAGCAATTTGACATATCGGAAACTCCCAATCCCGCAAGTACTCAGTGATTATGCGTGGCAAAGGAAATCGCAAGCCCGATCTTAGGCTCTCAGCAAACACGCCGACACAGTTGGGTGGAGGGCATGTAATCCTCTCACCTGGATATGGGGCGAACAGATGTACCGATGAAGGGACTCGAATTTCGCCCCGTAGCATAATGACGTCGGCGTCAGTAAGAATACTGAGTTCGCCGTGAGATGTAATTTTAGGATTCAACCATCTCCTAATAGGTTGCCTCCAAAATCTCGAGTCATCGATGGCGTTTCTCTCTACGATTTTATCCCCTTCGCTGTCATTTAGGCGAATTTTCAGCCGCTCAACAAATACTGGATCCCACCGGTTATACTCAGATAATAACTCCAACTCCCCGGAATGGACCATGTTGATCATCATCACGTCCAACTCGTCGTCACCCGAAGACGCCCAAGATACGCTCATGATGTCGAGAAAGAGAAAGAAAAGTTGGGGTAAATAAATGAAATACGATGAGGAATTCTTACCACAGGAAGTCGTGCGTAGATCTGAAGTGCTTTGAGTACGGTTGAAAAGCGATTAATTTGCAAAGAAAACCAGAAAGATGAGTGCAAGAAGAAGATGAAAGTAAAGTAGATCTCAAAAGAAAAATTCCTATTTATATCAAACCCTAAATTTGAAACCGACCGTTGAGAACCGATGGGAATAGGGGCGCGTGAATTACACGTTATGGATCTGCGAGTCGACACGACCCTTGGAGATCGTGCCTCTTTATAACAGCTACGTGGCCTATTTTAAGTGACCGTTATCCCTATTGATAAAACGGTGCAATTAATCTCAATAAAGTGTGCCGTTTCAACTTTTAAGTAACGTTTCTACAAGTGTTAAGACATCGGATACGGATGATGGAACCGACGTGTCATGTTAATACAGAAATTTAGTTACGTCTTGTTAAAGTTTCAGCATCACTGCCCGTCTTCTGTCCAGACGACCATTAATGCTGGGGGCCACCTTGTTGATATCATTTTCAGTAAGCCAAATTAAGTGACGTTAATCCGCCGATTGGGGTCAGTATAAGGATAATCAAAGATTCGTGCAAGCACGTGACACTTCCACCGACTTCAAGATGACCGCACGATGAAAGATTCAACAAGAACCGACATCTCCATTATTTTACCGATATCACATGTCGGCCAACACATGTCGGTCAACACATGTCGGGTACGACATATCGGTTATAACTGGATGAACCGATATCTATAACATGCCACTTCAACATTGTAAGGCGGCGACAACTCAGCATAAGTCATCATTACATTTGTCCAAGTGGCGAGTTATCAAGAAAAGCAGCTAAGAGCCGCCTTTGACCTTTCAAAATGTAATGATTACCGTACAGATAAATGTTGTACTTAAATATAAAAGGAGAAAAATGAATCTCCAGACAGGAACACTTACAATAATACGATTTTACCCAAAAATTCCATCTCCTTTTACATTATGCAAGTTCTTACCGTTGAATAATAAGTTGAACTCTAAATTCACTTCAATTAGACCGTTGTTAATTCCCGTTTGACAACACAAGTTAATGATTAAAAAAGGGAATTATTTAGATGTCCTCATCTATTTAATTTCCCTAAGTATTAAATGCAATTATGTTAATATAATTTTAATTATAAAATGGCTTAATTTAATTAATATAATTTTAATTTTAATTTATTAATGAAGATAATAAATATTAAGATGATAAATTGAGCTCAAATAACAGTCCAATTTTTCCAAGCCAGATAAAAAGCTCAAGACTTACGATGTTTTTAATCCCTCATCCAAGCAAGTAAGAATCCTAGTCAATCTCAATTTCCTACTCCCAATATTCAAGACATCTTGTTAAATACGGTACCAAAATCCCATTCCCTCACATCTCTCTAAATATCTCACCTCGGCAAAAGAAAAGACGGAACCCGCAGCCCTTCTTCCTCTTTCAATCTGTTCCCTTTCCCTCGATCATCAGTCTCTGCGCATCCTCATCACCATCATACCAGCATCATCGTCGAGCTTCATCGCAACCTTCATCCTCCGGCCAGACTTCAAGCAGTGTCCCATCATCGTCCTTCTCCATCATCGCCGAGCATCATCTTCCACGCGCAGACCTCCTCCACGAAGCTCCATCATCGCAGCGCCTCCATCGCCCACCTCCTTCCACGAGCAGTTCGCGAGCAGCCACCACGCGACCTCCTTCACCACCAGTTGCAGAGCCGCCATAGCCCACCTTCGAGCAGACCGCAGCCGACCTCCGTGAGCTCTCCTCCACCGCAGTCCACGCTCAACCACCTCCATCATCAACGTCGAGCAGTCGTCCACCATCTCCAATCGAGTAGCGCGAAGCAGCCACCATCAACGAGCAGGCCGCAGTCGAACCGAGAAGCTCCACCGCGCACCACCATCGCGGCCTTCAAGGTGGCCATCGAAGCTCCACCGCTGTCAGGACCGGAGGAGTTCCGTCGGAATATCCATCGTAGCCGTCGAGTTCCGTCGAGTTCCGTCGGAACGTCAAACGTAGCCGGCGAGCCCCGACACAAGCCGCAGCCATTCACCGCAGCTCCTCCACGGACAAGCAGGCCATCACCATCGTTCCCGCAGCCTTCGTCGCCGGCCCTCCGCAGCAGTCACGCAGTCCGGCAGCCCCGCCGCTAGCAGCCATCGACCGGTCTTCGACCACCTCACCAATCGCAGCCCATCGTTTAGCATCGAGCTTTCACCGAGCCTTCATTCGAGCCTTTTTTTTGAATCCTACCGTTGTTCATTTTCTCGAGCGGTAAAACCCTAAGCCTTAACCTTCTCGGACTGTATTTCGAATTCAATTAAATACAAACAAATTATTAATGTGTTAAGACTTGATAATCGAATCTCGTATGCTTGCTTAAGGTCCGAGTAAATAAATGTTAAGTTAATGTCGAATTGATATTGGTCGGAGTCTTGCCGGGCTTCCGAAAGGATTGTTTTAATGATATGTGAATAGGGTTTATTGTTGTTAATTTATGTGTTCATAATCGTGTCTTATTGTGTGATAAACGTGCCTAGAATCATCGATTATATGTTGCTTTCGACATGTTAAGAAGTTCGGAAAATTGGTATGATTTCATGTGTAATTGCTGTTTACGTGCTGTCTGTTCGGGAGCAGTTTAGGCCTCTGATACTGTGTTTTCGGTTTTCGAGTTCTTCATATGATATGTAGTTCGTTCAGTTGTGTTTACGTGAGCTTTGGAATCGTGCAATTTCGACTTAAAACGAATAAGTTATGATTTTTATAAAATTGACTGCGCGAGCAGTTTTTCTTTAATTCGACTGTAGTTAGGTTTAAATGTTTTGTATGTTTATGATATGATAATGTGCTTAAATGAACCTGAAGTCTTCATTGAAATTGTACCTTTATGAGTTATCTTTCATGTGGTTTTGGGATCAAATAAAAATATGGTCCGAGTAGTAAATGATACCTGTTTTCGTAAAACCGCGCATGAATTTATTTTAAATTTCTGGACAGCATTTCAGCTTTGAATGTTTGCTGGTTTTGGACCATGTATATGACCTTATTTGCCTTTGAGTGCTAAATAAAAGTTGTAGTACAATGTCTTAGGAGCAATATGAGACTTGAACCATGTTAATGCGACTTGTACGTTGAAAGATATGCTCGTTTTAAAAATACAGCACGTGTTAAGTTTTGTCAAAGAATTAAGTGTAATTGTTTAAGTGAGTCTATTGTTTATAAAGCATGCTTATGTGACATGTATGAGCTGTAAAGTATCGAGTGAGATCATGATGAATCTTAGATGATTAGAATAGTATCCGTAAGCAAGCAAGCTAAGAGTTCGATTGTCCAAATGCTTTAAGTAAGAATGTTTTCAAAAGAATGCAAGCGAGGCGAAGCCAAGCGAGCAAAGTTTTTCTAAAGCTTATGTATGATTATAAGTATAAGTATAAGTATAAGTATAAGAATAAGTTCCATGTTAAGACACTAAGACATGACCCCAACGAATGTAGTTTTACGAGGAGTTGAGCCCTTGAGATTTCTTTCAAGTTCAAGTCTAAGCCGAGCATTCTACAGAAAAGGTGGGGGAAGTTCTACTTTATTAATCCTCTTTAATTATCTATGCTATGAATGAAGTTAAGTAGCTTGCATATTACCCATGTTTATACAATGTTCCAACATTCGAGCAAGTCGTTTGTTGCAGTACCAAGGTTCACGGACTATAACTCTAAAGGGTAGCTAAGTGCTAGGGTTAGAGGGTGTAAGTGATTATGTGTAACCTTCGTTGGTGCACTCTTCGAACGGTTGTCCCCGTCGATAAGACTCTACGGAGCCTAGTGAAAGGCTATCTTCCTTCAACCTAATGATAGGTACTCTCATCAAGCCTATCTGGCCGTGCCATCTGCGAGAGGCATTGTTCTTCCACCACCATAAAGTGGTATAAGAAGTTTGATGAGTGGTGGGAGTGTGACAAGAATGTAATCGCCTGCATGCAAAGACTCTAGTGTTTAGTTGTCTAATAGTGTTGTAGAAGCAAGAAAGTCTTTCGACTTGTGGGTCACCACTCATCGGGAGCTCATGATTATGTGGAGTATACGAAAACGATTTCATGCTTTATAGTTGATTAGGATGATAATGTAGAGGGATCTCTCACGGAGTAAGTGGAAATGCTCACCCTATTTGTTTTCCACACCCAGGTTTTGGCGAGCTGGCAATGGAGCGATGGCGAGGGTGGTCACATGTTTTATGTTTATGATATTTATGTTTTAAAAGCTTCCGCTATGCAAAGTTTATTTTATGAAATAAGTCATGGTTCATGCAAATCAAGTTAAAGTGTAAGTTCTCAAGGCAACGCCATGGAATGTTCTATGTTCATGTATGAAATGTTTATATTCATGAAAAGTTTTAATGTTTATGAAAAGATCATGTATGAAAAGTTTATCATAGTGAGTAGCACCCTGAATTCCAAGTAAAGTTTTTAAAATGTCTTATAAAAAGAAAAATTTATTCTAGAAATTCAATGTACGAAAAGTGGGGTGTTACAGTTTGGTATCAGAGCCCAAGTTTTGTGGTTCTGTAGACTCGTAAAATATTTTAAAGTATTTTCAAGAAATGACCACTCGCCACCGTCTCACCATGCCAACTCCGAGGTAAGCTATTTGAGTTAAGTTATTATTACGTGCATAATAGAATAACATGAGTTGGGGCTTAAGATTCTACCCATGAATGGATTTGAACTCTAGAGATGATCAAACATAGTGAGCTTAGAAGCAAGCGATTAACTCTAGTATCTTCCAGAAATGGCAAGAAGAAATCAAAATGTGGTGCCACCGGCCAACGGCATGGATCAAGCTAAAATGATGGGCCATTTTCGAAAGATGGATCCACCAATTTTCACTGGAAAAGAAGGACCAGCACATGTAGATGAGTGGTTCATGACAATGGAAGATATCTTTGAGGTGGGGTTGCACAAATGAGCAAAAGATAACGTGCGGTTAATACCAGCTGAAAGAGGATGCTAAGAGGTGGTGGACTACCTATTGGAGGACGAAGCCGGTAGACGAGCGCATGAATTTGACCTGGGAGAGGTTCAAGGAGATCATGGCGGAAAAGTAATATCCCCATCACTATCGCGAACAACTGGAGAGCGAGTTCTGGAACTTAACTCAAGGGAGCCTAACTGTGGATGAGTATGAGAGGAAATTCACTAGGCTAAGCTATTTCGTGGAGCACCTGGTGGATTGGATTTTGGAAATTTCAAATAATATTTATTTTTATGGATTATGATCATTGTCTATATGTTCTTCTAAGCATGCATGTGATGTTGTATTGTTAACTAGATGGCGATCATCCGAGCCACGCAAACCGTTCTAGGACTAGGTTGTCGCACGTCCCGAAAAATCCGTGAGTTCCGACAGTACGACTACGACTCCCAGAAAACCGTTGGAGCAAACGTCCAAGAGATATTTGAGTTATGGGAAGGTGCAAGGAAAATGGGAAAGGATAGGAGGATCAAGAAAGATGTACTGTTCCATTGGGATGGCTGCAAGAAGCTACTCACCGTGTTGCCACTGGAGTGGAAGGCCGATGTCAATAGACTCTATATATAGCTATTAATTGAAGGTATGAGAGATGGAAATCGAAAGAAGGAGGATGTGGTCAGCTTTTACGACTTAGTTCTGAAAGTAGGCAATTTGTGGGAAGGAAAGGAAGTCCCACTGGAGACCGGATTGGAGACCACTGAAGAAGACCCAACTGAACTTGAGCCAGCTGAGGAGGAGCTTAACTCGAATGGAAGTGTTGGCAGTAATTAGAAGCTAAGCCGTTTCTTATGTTTGATGAACTCTAGGAATAAGAACTTTTTCCGGGGACGGAAAATTTTTAAGAAGGGTAGATTGTAACACCCCAAACTCATGTCGTTCATTTTATGTTTAGTATTATTTTCATGGATATTATTTATGTTTAATTTAATGATTTACAATGTTATTTTTATTTTTATTTTTATTGTGAGCTCGATTTTTATGTGATGATTAAGTGAGTGTCCACACTTATTTAATTATCAAGTTAATGATTAAAAAATGGAATTATTTAGATGTCCTCATCTATTTAATTTCCCTAAGTATTAAATGCAATTATGTTAATATAATTTTAATTATAAAATGACTTAATTTAATTAATATAATTTTAATTTTAATTTATTAATGAAGATAATAAATATTAAGATGATAAATTGAGCTCAAATAACAGTCCAATTTTCCCAAGCCAGATAAAAAGCTCAAGACTTACGATGTTTTTAATCCCTCATCCAAGCAAGTAAGAATCCTAGTCAATCTCAATTTCCTACTCCCAATATTCAAGACATCTTGTTAAATACGGTACCAAAATCCCATTCCCTCACATCTCTCTAAATATCTCACCTCGGCAAAAGAAAAGAAGGAACCCGCAGCCCTTCTTCCTCTTTCAATCTGTTCCCTTTCCCTCGATCATCAGTCTCTGCGCATCCTCATCACCATCATACCAGCATCATCATCGAGCTTCATCGCAACCTTCATCCTCCGGCCAGCCTTCAAGCAGTGTCCCATCATCGTCCTTCTCCATCATCGCCGAGCATCATCTTCCACGCACAGACCTCCTCCACGAAGCTCCATCATCGCAGCGCCTCCATCGCCCACCTCCTTCCACGAGCAGCGGCCATCGACCACCTTCCACGGGCAGTTCGCGAGCAGCCACCACGCGACCTCCTTCACCACCAGTTGCAGCGCCGCCATAGCCCACCTTCGAGCAGACCGCAGCCGACCTCCGTGAGCTCTCCTCCGCTGTAGTCCATGCTCAGCCACCTCCATCATCAACGTCGAGCAGTCGTCCACCATCTCCAATCGAGCAGCGCGAAGCAGCCACCATCAACGAGCAGGCCGCAGTCGAACCGAGAAGCTCCACCGCGCACCACCATCGCGGCCTTCAAGGTGGCTGTCGAAGCTCCAACACTGTCGGGACCCGATGAGTTCCGTCGGAATATCCATCGTAGCCGTCGAGTTCCGTCGAGTTCCGTCGGAACGTCAAACGTAGCCGGCGAGCCCCGACGCAAGCCGCAGCCATTCACCGCAGCTCCTCCACGGACAAGCAGGCCATCACCATCGTTCCCGCAGCCTTCGTCGCCGGCCCTCCGCAGCAGTCACGCAGTCCGGTATCCCCGCCGCTAGCAGCCATCGACCGGTCTTCGACCACCTCAGCCAATCGCAGCCCATCGTTTAGCACCGAGCTTTCACCGAGCCTTCATTCGAGCCTTTTTTTTGAATCCTACCGTTGTTCATTTTCTCGAGCGGTAAAACCCTAAGCCTTAACCTTCTCGGATTGTTATTTCGAATTCAATTAAATACAAACAAATTATTAATGTGTTAAGACTTGATAATCGAATCTCGTATGCTTGCTTAAGGTCCGAGTAAATAAATGTTAAGTTAATGTCGAATTGATATTGGTCGGAGTCTTGCCGGGCTTCCGAAAGGATTGTTTTAATGATATGTGAATAGGGTTTATTGTTGTTAATTTATTTGTTCATAATCGTGTCTTATTGTGTGATAAACGTGCCTAGAATCATCGATTATATGTTGCTTTCGACATGTTAAGAAGTTCGGAAAATTGGTATGATTTCATGTGTAATTGCTGTTTACGTGCTGTCTGTTCGGGAGCGGTTTAGGCCTCAGATACTGTGTTTTCGGTTTTTGAGTTCTTCATATGATATGTAGTTCGTTCAGTTGTGTTTACGTGAGCTTTGGAATCGTGTAATTTCGACTTAAAACGAATAAGTTATGATTTTTATAAAATTGACTACGCGAGCAGTTTTTCTTTAATTCGACTGCAGTTAGGTTTAAATGTTTTGTGTGTTTATGATGTGATAATGTGCTCAAATGAACCTGAAGTCTTCATTGTAATTGTACCTTTATGAGTTATCTTTTATGTGGTTCTGGGATCAAACAAAAATATGGTCCGAGTAGTAAATGATACCTGTTTCTGTAAAACCGCGCATGAATTTGTTTTAAATTTCTGGACAGCATTTCAGCTTTGAATGTTTGCTGGTTTTGGACCATGTATATGACCTTATTTGCCTTTGAGTGCTAAATAAAAGTTGTAGTACAATGTCTTAGGAGCAATATGAGACTTCAACCATGTTAATGCGACTTGTACGTTGAAAGATATGCTCGTTTTAAAAATACAGCACGTGTTAAGTTTTGTCAAAGAATTAAGTGTAATTGTTTAAGTGAGTCTATTGTTTATAAAGCATGCTTATGTGACATGTATGAGCTGTAAAGTATCGAGTGAGATCATGATGAACCTTAGATGATTAGAATAGTATCCGTAAGCAAGCAAGCTAAGAGTTCGATTGTCCAAATGCTTTAAGTAAGAATGTTTTCAAAAGAATGCAAGCGAGGCGAAGCCAAGCGAGCAAAGTTTTTCTAAAGCTTATGTATGATTATAAGTATAAGTATAAGTATAAGTATAAGAATAAGTTCCATGTTAAGACACTAAGACATGACCCCAATGAATGTAGTTTTACGAGGAGTCTATCCCTCGAGATTTCTTTGAAGTTCAAGTCTAAGCCGAGCATTCTACTGAAAAGGTGGGGGAAGTTCTACTTTATTAATCCTCTTTAATTATCTATGCTATGAATGAAGTTAAGTAGCTTGCATAGTACCCATGTTTATACAATGTTCCAACATTCGAGCAAGTCGTTTGTTGCAGTACCAAGGTTCACGGACTATAACTCTAGAGGGTAGCTAAGTGCTAGGGTTAGAGGGTGTAAGTGATTATGTGTAACCTTCGTTGGTGCACTCTTCGAACGGTTGTCCCCGTCGATAAGACTGTACGGAGCCTAGTGAAAGGCTATCTTCCTTCAACCTAATGATAGGTACTCTCATCAAGCCTACCTGGCCGTGCCATCTGCGAGAGGCACTGTTCTTCCACCACCATAAAGTGGTATAAGAAGTTTGATGAGTGGTGGGAGTGTGACAAGAATGTAATCGCCTGCATGCAAAGACTCTAGTGTTTAGTTGTCTAATAGTGTTGTAGAAGCAAGAAAGTCTTTCGACTTGTGGGTCACCACTCGTCGGGAGCTCATGATTATGTGGAGTATACGAAAACGATTTCATGCTTTATAGTTGATTAGGATGATAATGTAGAGGGATCTCTCACGGAGTAAGTGGAAATGCTCACCCCATTTGTTTTCCACACCCAGGTTTTGGCGAGCTGGCAATGGAGCGATGGCGAGGGTGGTCACATGTTTTATGTTTATGATATTTATGTTTTAAAAGCTTCCGCTATGCAAAGTTTATTTTATGAAATAAGTCATGGTTCATGCAAATCAAGTTAAAGTGTAAGTTCTCAAGGCAACGCCATGGAATGTTCTATGTTCATGTATGAAATGTTTATGTTCATGAAAAGTTTTAATGTTTATGAAAAGATCATGTATGAAAAGTTTTTCAAAGTGAGTAGCACCCTGAATTCCAAGTAAAGTTTTTAAAATGTCTTATAAAAAGAAAAATTTATTCTAGAAATTCAATGTACGAAAAGCGGGGTGTTACACACGCCATGTGACTTAGTTCGACACGCATATCGAAGGCACGCCATGTGACTTAGTCCGATATGGCCTTTCATTAGGTCTTAAGAAGATTGCCACACAAGGGCAACGTATTACATCGACGGGGACAACCGTATCGACGGCCATAACAGCTCACATCGATAGGCTACATGGTTCACATACATACATTGATCATACCAATTTCAACAAAAACATAAATAACATTTACGGCATAGCATTTTAAATAAAAACCCACCTGGATATTCTGAACTGAAACTGAGAGTCGTCGCTCATGTGAAAACTCGAGGGCCCGACTCCTCAGAATCTACATAAAATAAGAAATATTTGGCTAAACAACTAACTCTTAACTCGGTAAACTACTTTACCAATTTTAAGGATTTCAAAGCTTAAGGTTCACGATTTATAAGATCTTCTCTTCTATTTCTTAGATGTTGGAACTCTCGACTCGGACTTATAAAACAATAAGGATCTCGAAAATCCTCTTTAAAGTCTAAAATCTAATCACGAATGACACGTACATCAGATAAAAGCATATAAGCCAGTCAAAATATAACCAGATAATTATCACATAAACTATATAACTTCTTTCTAGACAAAGGAAAATTATCATTTATAGATGGCTGAAACCGACTCATTGGTGCACTTCAAAGTGTACTGAAACTCACAATTCAAAGTGAAATATCTCAATCAATATTCTAACCTCAAAATGCATGTTGGCAGCAACTTATCATGATTGATACAAGAATTAATACCTATAGCATCTCAATTATTTAAACAATACACATAAAGCTTTAGAACTGATAGTAGGGCCTAGAAATACACAACTCAGTATGCTTCTCAAATCATTAACATTCAACAATATATATATATATATATATATAGGCCCAAGCTGCACATAAAACTAACACATACCAATTTAAATTTTTCCAGAATTCAGGTCACGACAAAAATTATTAGATCACCTAAAAGAGAAATAATAAAAACAATGAAACAACTATACGGAGGTTTCCTTTTCTCACGAGGTCACAGTATGAAAGCATATTATTCATGTCTGTTATATCTTCTTTCCTTGGGCACAAAATTTCAAATTGAGTTAACACTTAAGGACCACTAAAAGAGCACAAAATATTAATCTCAAATAAATACTCATAACAACATCAATGATACACACATAATATCAATGTGATAAATATAGCACATAACAACAGCAACTCAAGTTCATAAAATTACACACCATAACAGTTCAAAAATACACATAAAGGATCAGAAATCAATTAACTAGACAAGCATACAAAGACAAGATAAAACCTTAATTTGCTTCTTTCTAACATATTAAACCACATGCCAATGCCGATTTAACTGAAATATAAGGACAGATAATGACACTGATTCCAGCATGTATTATCCAAATAAGACTCAAGGCTTAGACATGATAAATAAAGGCATTTAAGCATCAAAATTAGAGGTCTAATATACGTCCAATTAGAGATTCCAACATCGACTCAATAACATCAAATAACATGCTTCTATACTCAATTTAATGAAACTCATGATCGTGAACCTTAATTCTCATCTAATCCTTCAATTCATCACATAAAATAAACGAGGGAGGTTAAGACTTATACCTCCTTCGAGAAACTAAATGAGAACGAATAAGGATATCGGATGAAATGGGCCTCAGGTACTCGTTCAACACGCTGCTACACACACGCGAACCTGGGGTTGCTCGCTAAAGACTGCCGGCTGCAGCTCGGAGTCGTCGAGAAGAAGTTATCGGCTGAACACTCAAGAACCGGGGTTGTTCCCTGAAAAGAAAACAGATTTGCCGCTGATTCGAGGTCTCCGGCTGCTTGATAAGTGTAACACCCCGCTATTTTTAAAAACATCAGAGTACGCGATTTTCACAAATTTTATGAAATACTTAAATAAAATACTAATTTTTGCGAAAACTGATCGGGATGCTACCGTGAAAAACTTGATTTTCTAAAAACCGTTAAAATTTTTAAACTGATAAATAAAACGGTCATAATGTCTTATCCGACAAACATCGGAACAAAGTCTGATAAAAAGTACTGAAAAGTTTTAGCGGAAGTCTAGCGTGGCTCAACATAAAATACAATAATCATAAATGTCCTGAACAGCTCGCCTGCTTACTCCTCATCTCCGACCCTGCGACCTGAAAAACATGAAAGGTGTGGGGCGTGAGCACTAAGGCACTGTGCTCCGCAGAAACTCATGCTAATGTACAACATCGTAAATAATAACATGATCATGAACTAAGCATATATAACTGAACTGAACTGATATCTGATAACTGATAAACCGGTCTGATCTCGCGACCGAAGTCACGTAACTGATAACTGAATCTCGCGACCGAAGTCACGTCGTGACAGAAGTCACATCTGAACTGAACATCTCCCGGCAAAACTAATACCGGACCATGTGCACACTCTAGTGGTTAGACTAGGCCACTAGAACCCAGAATGGACCGGCGACCATCCCGAGCGGTATCTGAATATACATACCTCGACCATGGTAACGTGATTATAAACCATGTAATACTTAGTCTGAGTCCCCACCTGAATTTGCTGAAACTGAAACTGAGAGGCAGTGCTGATATCTGATCAAACTGAAAAATAATATAAACAATTACTTTTGACTATGCTCAGACTGATAAATTAGCTGTCTAATTATGTTAAGATGCTTTATAGAATCTGACGTGATATTCAGACTTATTCGGTATAACTGAAACCGGCTAAGTATGAAACTGAGTTGGCATTAATTAACTGAACTGAACTTGACCCGGAATTTAACTGAAAATAACACTGAAACTGAAAACCGGGACTGAAACTGAAAATAACTGACTGAACCGGATTAAACTGATGCTGAACCGGTCCAGCCGGTCCGAACCGGTCCGGACCGGACTGCGGTCCGACCGAACCGGCAGTCGGCTGGCCTCGGCCAGCAGCCTGCCGCGTGCAGCGTGCAGCGTGCACGGG
>CACSLK010019894.1:0-14327 GCA_902706635.1 Striga hermonthica
CATACTACGAGCGAAGCTGTACACTTGCGGTCGAGCTTTAAAAATATAGGCGAACAGTACGGTACGGGGTATTTAAGTAAATTAATACCTTGTAGGGTTATAGTATAAATACATGGTGTATTGATGTATTTGTGACTATTGAGAATAATAAAGATCCCTCAGCCGCCGTGGACGTAGGCACATTGCCGAACCACGTAAATCTTGTGTTGTTTACTTTTCTCGTTTTTAATTCGTATGCCATATTGTCATCTACTCTCAACAAGTGGTACCAGAGCCTGGTTGATTGGGCGACGGAGATGACGGGAGGATCGAAATTCGAGGTCTCGAAATTTGATGGTCATGGCAATTTCGGATTATGGCAGACGAGAGTGATAGATTTATTGGCGCAGCAAGGAATTCAGAAAGGGCTGCGCGCAGAAAAGCCAGAGGGGATGGAAGACGATGATTGGCAAGATTTGCAGGAACGGGCGGCCGGGACAATTCGGTTGTGCCTTGCAAATGAAGTTATGTATCACGTTATGCATCTTAAAGCGGCGGATGAGATCTGGAAGAAACTGGAATCGCAGTTTATGTCGAAAACCCTAACGACAAAACTGTATCTGAAGCAGAGGCTAAAGGATACTCACAGCAAAAAGGGATTGACTATGAAGAGACATTTTCCCCTGTGGTTAGACATACTTCGATCAGGGCTGTACTTGCATTGGTGGCTAGTTGGGATTTGCATTTGGAGCAGATGGATGTGAAGACTGCTTTCTTGCATGGTGATCTCGCAGAGCCTATTTACATGCAGCAGCCAGAGGGCTTCGTTCAACCAGGGAAGAAGCATTTATTTTGCAGGTTGAAGAAATCCTTGTATGGCTTGAAGCAAGCATCGCGGCAGTGGAATATATGGTTTGATTCGTATATGGTGAAGATTGGCTACAAGCGTTGTGAGTTTGATTGCTGTGTTTAGACTAAGAGCCTTGGTGATGGTTCTATGATTTTTCTGTTACTTTATGTTGATGACATGCTTATTGCTGCCAAGAATATGCGTGATATTGTTGATCTGAAAAGCCTTTTGAGTCAGGAATTTGAGATGAAGGATCTAAGGGCTGCGAAGAAGATTCATGGGATGGAGATTCACATGGATAGAGGATCAAAGAGGTTGTGGTTATCTCAGAAGGGTTATGTGGAGAAGGTGCTACGGAGGTTTGGGATGAATGAAACAAAACCGGTGAGCATTCCATTAGCAAACCACTTCAAGCTTTCTGTTGATCAGTGCCCCAAGTCGGACAAGGAGACTCATGATATGGTGGAGATACTTTATGCCAGTGCTGTTGGATGTCTTATGTATGCCATGGTATGTACTCGTCCTGATTTAGCTCATGCTGTTGGTCAAGTTTGCAAGTTTATGTCTAGGCCGGGTAAACAGCATTGGGAGGAAGTCAAATGGATTTTCAGATATTTGAAAGGTACTGCGGGACATGGTATTGTGTTTGGAGATCAGAGGTTGGATCCTTTGGTTGTAGGATATGTGTATTCTGATTATGCTAGGGACATGGATAATAGGAGATCCACCACTGAGTATGTCTTCACTTTTGGTGGAGGGCCTATTTGTTGGAGGTCGAATACTCAGCCTATAGTTGCTCTATCTACAACTGAAACTGAGTATATTGCTTTGGCTGAAGCGGCAAAGGAAGCAGTGTGGCTTGCTGGATTGGCTAGAGAGTTGGGTATTCAACAAGGTGGAGTTCTAGAACATTGTGACAGTCAGAGTGCCATTCATTTGGCTAAGAATCAGATATATCATGCTAGGACGAAGCATATTGATGTGAGGTTCCACAAGATTAGGGAATGGATTGCTTTTGGTGATATTCAGTTGGAGAAAGTTCATACTAAGAGAATGCTGCTGATATGTTGACTAAGATTGTTACTTCTGACAAATTCAAGCATTGCTTGGATTTGTTGAATGTTTCCGCATGCTAGAGTTGCATGGTACCCCCGGCCTACTTGGTGTGTCTCGCAGAGGTGCTCGCTACTGTGTTCTCCTAAGGAGGTGATATATTCGCCAAGGTGGAGATTTGTTGATATGGCTCATATATTGACAAAGGAAGGGGGCAGGCTGATGCCTGCGAGCGTAACGGAGCGAACGTAGCGAGGGAAGCAGAGCGACCGAACGAAGTGACCTCGAGGTATGAGTGATTTATGGCTAGGTGCATGATAGGCATAACCCTACCTGTATGGAGGTACCAGACCTATTGGAACTGTCCATCAGGGAGAGGCCGGAAGGGGTATTCGTCAATGTCTGGTGGGAGAAGTTAAGTCGAGGGCGAAGCAACTAGAAGAGGGAAACCGAGATTCAGAGGAGTATCGAGCACCTTGTGTTGATATTTCCCTTGTATTCTAGTCATTTTAGTTTTCGAATTCCGAGGACGGAATTTTCTGTAAGGTGGATAGACTGTAATGCCCCGTTTATTTGTAGATTTTTCGAGTATTATTTATTGTTATTATTATTATTCTTGATATTAATTGTCTAATTTATATTAATTGCCAAATTATCTAATTGTTTTAATAGCTTATTATTATTATAATAATAGATTGTCATTTTTATTTTTAATTGATTGATTGTCTATATTGTATTATTGCTCGTCATCTCTCTGTTTAGACTTATTATTATTTAATTAGATATTCGTGTCTAATTAGTATAATAAGTCGTATAATGCAATTTTATTTATTCGTCGTCAATCAAATTGTTTGATTTTCCACGGATATAATTCCCGACTCGATTGGAATTTATTTACAGCCCAATTACTATGCCTTTATGTTGACCCATTTCTTTGAGTTAATGGTTTCTCTAGCCAAATCTAAATAAGTCTTGGGCCCAATTTCTTTTTTTATTCATTGCACCTGGCCCAATTAAATTGTTTTATGAGGCCCAACATTGAGATCTAGTAATTTCCTGCAAGAGCAGATATTTTTTTTTCTCACTTCTCCTTCAAGCCGCGACCGAGTCCTCCCCTCCCTTATCTTTTCGTTCAAAATTCTTGTTGCGATATTCTTGGAAAATCTCTTCGCACGTTCTGTCATCATATTCATATATCTTGAAACATTCAATCCATATTCTCTCATCTCCCTCTTTCGCATCGTTTCAAAAAAAAAAAATTAAAAATTAAAAAAATAAAATCGGCCGCCATTGTTACCGGCGAACTCCAGTTCGATTGACGGCGTCCCCTCTTCACAGTCCCATCGATTCAGCAGTCCCGTGAAGCTCTCATTCAACCTCGAGCAACGAACCAGCCAGCCCCGCAAATTCGCTCGAGCATCACCGACAAAGCTTCGCTCATCATTGTTTCCGGCGAGCACTCAGTCCCTGTCAGGCCTCGAAAATCGTTCACGGGAAGCCCTCAGTCCGTTCGAGAAAGCACAGTGGAAGTTCGTTGAGGTTTCTATTGATATGGCTCATATATTGACAAAGGAATGGGGCAGGCCGAGGCCTGCGAGCGTAACGGAGCGAACGTAGCGAGGGAAGCGGAGGGACCGAGCGAAGTGAGCGGAGTGGAGCGAGGGGCGGAGCCCCCGCGGTACGGTACGGGGTATTTAAGTAAATTAATACTTTATAGGGTTATAGTATAAATACATGGTGTATTGATGTATTTGTGACTATTGAGAATAATAAAGATCCCTCAGCCGCCGTGGACGTAGGCACATTGCCGAACCACGTAAATCTTGTGTTGTTTAATTTTCTCGTTTTTAATTCGTATGCCATATTGTCATCTACTCTCAACAAGTGGTACCAGAGCCTGGTTGATTGGGCGACAGAGATGACGGGAGGATCGAAATTCGAGGTCTCAAAATTTGATGGTCATGGAAATTTCGGATTATGGCAAACGAAAGTGAAAGATTTATTGGCGCAGCAAGGAATTCAGAAAGGGCTGCGCGCAAAAAAGCCAAAGGGGATGGAAGACGATGTTTGGCAAGATCTGCAGGAACGGGCGGCCGGGACAATTCGGTTGTGCCTTGCAGATGAAGTTATGTATCACGTTATGCATCTCAAATCGGCGAATGAGATCTGGAAGAAACTGGAATCGCAGTTTATGTCGAAAACCCTAACGACAAAACTGTATCTGAAGCAGAGGTTATACGGGCTGAAGATGCAGGAGGGAACCGATTTAGGAAAACATGTGAATATCTTCAAGATTGAAGATGAAGACAAGGCGATGATTTTACTATGTTCGTTACCTCCTTCTTACGAACATATGGTGACTACCCTTACATATGGGAAAGAAACGATCAAGACTGAGGAGATTACTTCAGCGTTGTTGGCTCACAGCCAGCGGAAACTGAAATCTGGAGAGTCATCTTCTCAAAGTGACAATTTATATGTGAAGGGTAACCAGGATCGTGGAAGAAAACATATGCGGGATAATTCAGGAAATCAGAATTTCAGATCCAAGTCGCGAGACAAATCTAAAGGGAGGAAAACTGTGACGTGTTATAAGTGCAAGGAACAAGGGAACTTCAAACGGGATTGCCCAAAGTGGAAGAAACAGACTGCTGATATGTCATCCAAGTCTGAGAACGTGGTACAAAATGAGGAATCCGATTGCAGTGATGGAGGTATGTTATCTATTTCGACTACGCAGTATGATGATTCTTGGATTCTCGATTCTGGATGTTCATATCATATAACGCCTAACAGAGAGTGGTTTGCTACTTATAAACAAGGCAACTCGGGTTCTGTTTTTCTTGGTGATGATAGATGCTGCGGTGTTGTCGGTATTGGAGATGTCAAAATCAGGATGTATGATGGAACTGTTAGGACATTACGTGATGTGAGACATATCCCTGAGTTGAAGAAGAATTTGATTTCTTTGGGTACTTTTCATAGAAATGGTTTCATTTCCAAGGCTGATGAGGATAGAGAAACCATTAAGATTGTGAAGGGTGCTTTGACTGTGATGAAGGGGAGGATAACTGCAGGGAACATTTACAAACTGTTGGGAAGTACAGTTGTAGGTGGAGTCCATTCGGTGGAGTCGTGTGAAGATAGCACGAAATTGTGGCACATGCGTCCTTGGACATCTTAGTGAACATGGCATGACTGAACTGCATGAGAGGGGGCTTCTGCATGGTGTTAAAACTTGCAAACTCAATTTCTACAAGTTTTGTGTTTTGGGAAAGCAGACAAAAGTCAATTTCAAGACTGGAAAAAGAAGATAAAGGGAATTCTGGATTATGTACATTCAGATGTGTGGGGTCCTACTAGAGTGACATCGATTGGTGGTTCTGTGCACTATGTGACCTTTATTGATGATTTTTCGAAGAAAGTTTGGGTGTATTTTATGAAGCATAAATTTGAAGTTTTTGCTAAATTGAAGCTATGGAAGGCTGAGGGGGAGAACCAGACTGGTGGGAAAATCAAGTACTTAAGGTCTGATAATGGTACAGAGTACACCGATTCACAATTCCAGAAGTTCTGTGAGGAGCATGGGATTCAAAGGCATTTTACAGTGCATAAAACACCACAGCAGAATGGTGTTTCTGAGAGGATGAATCGAACACTTGCTGAGAGGGCGAGGTGTTTAAGACTGAATGCGGGTTTGCCAAAGAGTTTCTGGGCTGAGGCTGTAAGTATGGCTTGTTATTTAATTAACAGATCACCACGTGCATCTCTGGATGGCAAAGTTGCAGAAGAAGTATGGACAGGTAATGATGTTAGTTTTGATCATTTGTAGATTTTTGGTTGACTTGCTTATGTTCATATTCCTGCTGATGAGAGGTCAAAACTTGATGCTAAATCAAAGAAGTGCACTTTTCTGGGCTATAAGAAAGGTGTGAAGGGATACAAGTTTTGGGATCCAGTTGAGAAGAAGACAGTGATTAGTAGAGATGCAGTGTTTGATGAACAGTCTATGTTGGGATCAAATGCAGATAAGGTACAAGTGGAGTTGGAACATGTGCCAGCAGTTCTTGATAAGGGGGCGAGTTCGAGTTCTGCACCTGATGATGTTGATCAAGATTTTTCTGGCCCAACTGATGTGCAAGAGAGCTACAAGTTAGCTCGGGATAGAGTGAGGCGTACACATATACAAGCTCCGGTGAGGTTTGGTTATGAGGATGTGGTCGCATTTGCTCTTACGATCACTAGCGTGGATCCATGTACTTTCCAGGGGGCTGTTTCTTGTGAGAATAATGATACATGGAAGGTGCATGAAAGAAGAAATGAATTCTGTACACAAGAACCAGACATGGGAGTTGGATGTTCTTCCCGAAGGGAAGAGAGCTATTGGTTGTAGGTGGATTTACACAAGGAAGTCATCGGTAACAGAAAAAGGGGGGGAGAGGTTCAAGGCTCGATTGGTGGCTAAAGGATACTCACAGCAAAAGGGGATGGACTATGATGAGACATTTTCCCCTGTGGTTAGATATACTTCGATCAGGGATGTACTTGCATTGATGCCTAGTTAGGATTTGCATTTGGAGCAGATGGATGTGAAGACTGCTTTCTTGCATGGTGATCTCGCAGAGCCTTTTTACATGCAGCAGCCAGAGGGCTTCGTTCAACCAGGGAAGAAGCATTTATTTTACAGGTTGAAGAAATCCTTGTATGGCTTGAAGCAAGCATCGCGACAGTGGAATATACGGTTTGATTCGTATATAGTGAAGATTGGCTACAAGCGTTGTGAGTTTGATTGTTGTGTTTACACTAAGAGCCTTGGTGATGGTTCTATGATTTTTCTGTTACTTTATGTTGATGACATGCTTATTGCTGCCAAGAATATGCGTGATATTGTTGATCTGAAAAGCCTTTTGAGTCAGGAATTTGAGATGAAGGATTTGGGGGCTGCGAAGAAGATTCTTGGGATGGAGATTCACAGGGATAGAGGATCAAAGAAGCTATGGTTATCTCAAAAGGGTTATGTGGAGAAGGTGCTACAGAGGTTTGGGATGAATGAAGCAAAACCGGTGAGCACTCCATTAGCAAACCACTTCAAGCTTTCTGTTGATCAGTGCCTCAAGTCGGACAAGGAGACTCACGATATGGTGGAGATACCTTATGCCAGTGCTGTTGGATGTCTGATGTATGCCATGGTATGTACTCGTCCTGATTTAGCTCATGTTGTTGGTCAAGTTTGCATCTTTATGTCTAGGCCGGGTAAACAACATTGGGAGGCAGTCAAATGGATTTTCAGATATTTGAAAGGTACTGCGGGACATGGTATTCTGTTTGGAGATCAGCGGTTGGATCCTTTTGTTGTAGGATATGTGGATTCTGATTATGTTGGGGACTTGGATAATAGGAGATCAACCACTGGGTATGTCTTCACTTTTGGTGGAAGGCCTATTTGTTGGAGGTCGAATACTCAACCTATCGTTGCTCTATCTACAACTGAAGCTGAGTATATTGCTTTGGCTGAAGCGGCAAATGAAGCAGTGTGGCTTGCTGGATTGGTTAGAGAGTTGGGTATTCAGCAAGGTGGAGTTTTAGTACATTGTGACAGTCAGAGTGCCATTCATTTGGCTAAGAATCAGATATATCATGCTAGGACGAAGCATATTGATGTGAGGTTCCACAAGATTAGGGAATGGATTGATTTTGGTGATATTCAGTTGGAGAAAGTTCATACTGAAGAGAATGCTGCTGATATGTTGACTAAGACTGTTACTTGTGACAAATTCAAGCATTGCTTGGATTTGTTGAATGTTTTTGCATGCTAGAGTTGCATGGTACCCCCGGCCTACTTGGTGTGTCTCGCAGAGGTGCTCGCTATTTTGTTCTCCTAAGGAGGTGATATATTCGCCAATGTGGAGATTTGTTGATATGGCTCATATATTGACAAAGGAAGGGGGCAGGCTGATGCCTGCGAGCGTAACGGAGCGAACATAGCGAGGGAAGCGGAGCGACCGAACGAAGTGACCTCGAGGTATGAGTGATTTGTGGCGAGGTGCGTGATAGGCATAACCCTACCTGTATGGAGGTACCAGACCTATTGGAACTGTCCATCAGGGAGAGGCCGGAAGGGGTATTCGTCAAAGTCCGGTGGGAGAAGTCAAGTCGAGGGCGAAGCCACTGGAAGAGGGAAACTGAGATTCGGAGGAGTATCGAGCACCTTGTGTTGATATTTCCCTTGTATTCTAGTTATTTTAGATTTCGTATTCCGAGGACAGAATTTTTTGTAAGGTGGATAGACTGTAATGCCCCGTTTATTTATAGATTTTTCGAGTATTACATATTATTATTCTTGATATTAATTGTCTAATTTATATTAATTGCCAAATTATCTAATTGTTTTAATAGCTTATTATTATTATTATAATAGATTATCATTTTTATTTTCAATTAATTGATTGTCTATATTGTATTATTGCTCGTCATCTCTCTGTTTAGACTTATTATTATTTAATTAGATATTCCGTAGATATAATTCCCGACTCGATTGGAATTTATTTACAGCCCAATTACTATGCCTTTATGTTGACCCATTTCTTTGAGTTAAAGGTTTCTCTAGCCAAATCTAAATAAGTCTTGGGCCCAATTTCTTTTTTTTTTATTCATTGCACCTGGCCCAGTTAAATTGTTTTATGAGGCCCAACATTGAGATCTAGTAATTTCGTGCAAGAGCAGATATTTTTTTCTCACTTCTCCTTCAAGCCACGACCGAGTCCTCCCCTCCCTTATCTTTTCGTTCAAAATTCTTGTTGCGATATTCTTGGAAAATCTCTTCGCACGTTCTGTCATCGTATTCATATATCTTGAAACATTCAATCCATATTCTCTCATCTCCCTCTTTCGCATCGTTTCAAAAAAAAATTAAAAAATTAAAAAACTAAAATCAGCCGCCAATGTTACCGGCGAACTCCAGTTCGATTGACGGCGTCCCCTCTTCGCAGTCCCATCGATTTAGCAGTCCCGTGAAGCTCTCATTCAACCTCGAGCATCGAACCAGCCAGCCCCGCAAATTTGTTCGAGCATCACCGACAAAGCTTCGCTCATCATTGTTTCCGGCGAGCACTCCGGCGGCGCCTTCCCCTGCTGCGGTCAATCGTTGTCAGTCCCTGTCAGGCCTTCAAAACCGTTCATGGGCAGCCCTCAGTCTGTTCGAGAAAGCACAGTGGCAGTTCGTTGAGGTTTCTGTTGATATGGCTCATATATTGACAAAGGAAGAGGGCAGGCTGATGCCTGCGAGCGTAACGGAGCAAACGTAGCGAGGGAAGCGGAGCGACCGAGCAAAGTGAGCGGAGTGGAGCGAGCAGGCATCTGCCCCTGTTGGGCTGGGTCGATTAGTTGGGCCGGGGGGTGCAGGGGCGGAGCCCCCGCGGTACGGTACGGGGTATTTAAGTAAATTAATACCTTGTAGGGTTATAGTATAAATACAAGGTGTATTAATGTATTTGTGACTATTGAGAATAATAAAGATCCCTCAGCCGCCATGGACGTAGGCACATTTCCGAACCACGTAAATCTTGTGTTGTTTACTTTTCTCGTTTTTAATTCGTATGCCATATTGTCATCTACTCTCAACAAGTGGTACCAGAGCCTGGTTGGTTGGGCGACGGAGATGACAGGAGGATCAAAATTCGAGGTCTCGAAATTTGATGGTCATGGCAATTTCGGATTATGGCAGACGAGAGTGAAAGATTTATTGGCGCAGCAAGGAATTCAGAAAGGGCTGCGCGCAGAAAAGCCAAAGGGGATGGAAGACGATGATTGGCAAGATTTGCAGGAACGGGCGGCCGGGACAATTCGGTTGTGCCTAGCAGATGAAGTTATGTATCACGTTATGCATCTCAAATCGGCGGATGAGATCTGGAAGAAACTGGAATCGCAGTTTATGTCGAAAACCCTAACGACAAAACTGTATCTGAAGCAGAGGTTATACGGGCTGAAGATGTAGGAGGGAACCGATTTAGGGCAACATGTGAATATCTTCAATCAGGTTGTCACGAATTTGGCTTCACTCTAAGTTAAGGTTGAAGATGAAGACAAGGCGATGATTTTACTGTGTTCGTTACCTCTTTCTTACGAACATATGGTGACTACCCTTAGATATGGGAAAGAAACGATCAAGACTGAGGAGATTACATTAGCGTTGTTGGCTCACAACCAGCAGAAACTGTAATCTGGAGAGTCATCTTCTCAAAGTGACAGTTTATATGTGAAGGGTAACCAGGATCGTGGAAGAAAACAGGTGCGGGCTAATTCAGGAAATTGGAATTTCAGATCCAAGTCGCGAGACAAATCGAAAGTGAGGAAAACTGTGATATGTTATAAGTGCAAGGAACAAGGTCACTTCAAACGGGATTGCCCAAAGTGGAAGAAACAGACTGCTGATATGTCATCCAAGTCTGCGAATGTGGTTCAAAATGAGGAATCCGATTGCAGTGATGGAGATATGTTATCTATTTCGACTACGCAGTATGATGATGCTTGGATTCTCGATTCTGGATGTTCATATCATATAACGCCTAACAGAGAGTGGTTTGCTACTTATAAACCAGACAACTCGGGTTCTGTTTTTCTTGGTGATGATAGATGTTGCGGTATTGTCGGTATTGGATATGTCAAAATCAGGATGTATGATGGAACTGTTAGGACATTATGTGATGTGAGACATATCCCTGAGTTGAAGAAGAATTTGATTTCTTTGGGTACTTTGCATAGAAATGGTTTCATTCCCAAGGCTGGTGAGGATAGGGAAACCATTAAGATTGTGAAGGGTTCTTTGATTGTGATGAAGTGGAGGATCACTGCAGGGAACATTTACATACTGTTGGGAAGTACAGTTGTAGGTGGAGTCCATTCGGTGGAGTCGTGTGAAGATAGCACGAAATTGTGGCACATGCGTCTTGGACATCTTAGTGAACATGGCATGACTGAACTCCATAAGAGGGGGCTTCTGCATGGTGTTAAAACTTGCAAACTCAATTTTTCCAAGTTTTGTGTTTTGGGAAAGCAAACAAAAGTCAGTTTCAAGACTTGGAAAAAGAAGACAAAAGGAATTCTGTATTATGTACATTAAGATGTATGGGGTCCTACTGGAGTGACATCGATTGGTGGTTCTGTGTACTATGTGACCTTTATTGATGATTTTTCGAAGAAAGTTTGGGTGTATTTTATGAAGCATAAATTTGAAGTTTTTGCTAATTCAAGCTATGGAAGGCTGAGGTGGAGAACCAGACTGGTAGGAAAATCAAGTACTTAAGGTCTGATAATGGTACGGAGTACACCGATTCACAGTTCCAGAAGTTCTGTGAGGATCATGGGATTCAAATGCATTTTACAGTGCATAAAACACCACAACAGAATGGTGTTTCTGAGAGGATGAACCGGACACTGGCTGAGAGGGCGAGGTGTTTAAGACTGAATGCGGGTTTGCCAAAGAGTTTCTGAGCTGAGGCTGTAAGTATGGCTTGTTATTTATTAACAGATCACCACGTGCATCTCTGGATGGCAAAGTTGCAGAAGAAGTATGGACAGGTAATGATGTTAGTTTTGATCATTTGTAGATTTTTGGTTGTCCTGCTTATGTTCATATTCCTGTAGATAAGAGGTCAAAACTTGATGCTAAATCAAAGAAGTGCACTTTTCTAGGCTATAAGAAAGGTGTGAAGGGATACAAGTTTTGGGATCCAATTGAGAAGAAGACGGTGATTAGTAGAGATGCAGTGTTTGATGAACAGTCTGTGTTGGGTCAGATGCAGATAAGGTACAAGTGGAGTTGGAACATGTGCCAGCAGTTCTTGATAAGGGGGAGAGTTCGAGTTCTGCACCTGATGATGTTGATCATGATGTTTCTGGCCCTACTGATGTGCCAGAGAGCTACAAGTTAGCTCGGGATAGAGTGATGCGTACCAATATACAAGCTCCGGTGAGGTTTGGTTATGAGGATATGGTCGCATTTGCTCTTACAATCACTAGCGTGGATCCATGTACTTTCCAGGAGGTTGTTTCTTGTGAGAATAATGATAGATGGAAGGCTGCCATGGAAGAAGAGATGAATTCTGTACACAAGAACCAGACATGGGAGTTGGATGTTCTTCCCGAAGGGAAGAGAGCTATTGGTTGTAGGTGGATTTACACAAGGAAGTCATCGGTAACAGAAAAAGGAGGGGAGAGGTTCAAGGCTCGATTGGTGGCTAAAGGATACTCACAGCAAAAGGGGATTGACTATGATGAGACATTTTCCCCTATGGTTAGACATACTTCGATTAGGGTTGTACTTGCATTGGTGGCTAGTTGGGATTTGCATTTGGAGCAGATGGATGTGAAGACTGCTTTCTTGCATGGTGATCTCGCAGAGCCTATTTACATGCAGCAGCCAGAGGGCTTCGTTCAACCAGGGAAGAAGCATTTATTTTGCAGGTTGAAGAAATCCTTGTATGGCTTGAAGCAAGCATCGCGACAGTGGAATATACGGTTTGATTCGTATATGGTGAAGATTGGCTACAAGCGTTGTGACTTTGATTGTTGTGTTTACACTAAGAGCCTTGGTGATGGTTCTATGATTTTTCTGTTACTTTATGTTGATGACATGCTTATTGCTGCCAAGAATATGCGTGATATTGTTGATCTGAAAAGCCTTTTGAGTCAGGAATTTGAGATGAAGGATTTGGGGGCTGCGAAGAAGATTCTTGGGATGGAGATTCACAGGGATAGAGGATCAAAGAAGCTGTGGTTATCTCAGAAGGGTTATGTGGAGAAGGTGTTACAGAGGTTTGGGATGAATGAAGCAAAACCGGTGAGCACTGCATTACCAAACCTCTTCAAGCTTTCTGTTGATCAGTGCCCGAAGTCGGACAAGGAGACTCACGATATGGTGGAGATACCTTATGCCAGTGCTATTGGATGTCTGATGTATGCCATGGTATGTACTCGTCCTGATTTAGCTCATGTTGTTGGTTAAGTTTGCAAGTTTGTGTCTATGCTGGGTAAACAGCATTGGGAGGCAGTCAAATGGATTTTCAGATATTTGAAAGGTACTGCGGGACATGGTATTGTGTTTGGAGATCAGCGATTGGATCCTTTGGTTGTAGGATATGTGGATTCTAATTATGCTGGGGACTTGGATAATAGGAGATCCACCACTGGGTATGTCTTCACTTTTGGTGGAGGGTCTATTTGTTGGAGGTCGAATACTCAGCCTATAGTTGCTCTATCTACAACTAAAGCTGAGTATATTGCTTTGGCTGAAGCGGCAAAGGAAGCAGTGTGGCTTGCTGGATTGGTTAGAGAGTTGGGTATTCGACAAGGTGGAGTTCTAGTACATTGTGACAGTCAGAGTGCCATTCATTTGGCTAAGAATCAGATATATCATGCTAGGACGAAGCATATTGATGTGAGGTTCCACAAGATTAGGGAATGGATTGCTTTTGGTGATATTCAGTTGGAGAAAGTTCATACTGAAGAGAATGCTGCTGATATGTTGACTAAGACTGTTACTTCTGACAAATTCAAGCATTGCTGGGATTTGTTGAATGTTTCTGCATGCTAGAGTTGCATGGTACCCCCAGCCTACTTGGTGTGTCTCGCAGAGGTGCTCGCTATTGTGTTCTCCCAAGGAGGTGATATATTCGCCAAGGTGGAGATTTGTTGATATGGCTCATATATTGACAAAGGAAGGGGGCAGGCTGATGCCTGCGAGCGTAACGGAGCAAACATAGCGAGGGAAGCGGAGCGACCAAGCGAAGTGACATCGAGGTATGAGTGATTTGTGGCGAGGTGCGTGATAGGCATAACCCTACCTGTATGGAGGTACCAGACCTATTGGAACTGTCCATCAGGGAGAGGCCGGAAGGGGTATTCGTCAAAGTCCGGTGGGAGAAGTCAAGTCGAGGGCGAAGCAACTGGAAGAGGGAAACCGAGATTCGGAGGAGTATCGAGCACCTTGTGTTGATATTTCCCTTGTATTCTAGTTATTTTAGTTTTCGAATTCCGAGGACGGAATTTTTTGTAAGGTGGATAGACTGTAATGCCCCGTTTATTTATAGATTTTTCGAGTATTATTTATTGTTATTATTATTATTCTTGATATTACTTCTCCAATTTATATTAATTGCCAAATTATCTAATTGTTTTAATAGCTTATTATTATTATTATTATAATAGATTGTCATTTTTATTTTTAATTGATTGATTGTCTATATTGTATTATTGCTCGTCATCTCTCTGTTTAGACTTATTATTATTTAATTAGATATTTGTGTCTAATTAATATAATAAGTCGTATAATGTAATTTTATTTATTTGTCGTCAATCGAATTGTTCGATTTTCCGCTGATATAATTCCCGACTCGATTGGAATTTATTTACAGCCCAATTACTATGCCTTTATGTTGACCCATTTCTT
>CACSLK010019947.1:15171-36944 GCA_902706635.1 Striga hermonthica
ATATAAGCTAAGGAAATTGATGGGGAAAATCGGTCCAAACAATCCTATATATACTAAAGCCAAGAGGAAAAATTGGTGATGTGGTGTTTTGTTGTTTCAACCACAACATTACACTTACTTAAAGCTAATTGGTTAATAATGATGAGTCATCTTATCATCTCTCCTCATATGCCACGATCACATACTTAAGGGAGAGGAAAGAAATATTTCCCATGTTATAAGAAATGTCCACGGCCTTTAGTAAAAAAATTGGGACAACTTCATTAAAAGCTACGGCTTTTGATAAATAAAAGGAGGAAAAATTGATCCACAATTCCAATTTCTCACGACTAAACATCCTTTAAGTGTGATTAATTAATAATTAATCACTAGCTTATGCTTAATTAATTATTAAGCATATTACTTAATTACCAAAATTATTCCGAACGTAAACGGAACGTCAAAAATAATTTTCGGTAATCTTAACTGAAATGACTGAAATAATTAATTTCGAAAATAATACTCGAAACTATTATTATTTCGGAACTAAAAACATGACTGGATACTCCTGACTGAATAATTAATTCCGAACTCATTAATTAAGTAAATGAATCAGAATTAAATCTGAAAACTTATTCGGTTACTGAATTAATTAAACCGAATAACTTATCGACTAACAGTCGAACATAGAATATAACTGACTGATTAACCTGAACTTGAACATGAACATGATTGTTTATTAATAAAGGCTAGCTTAAAACTTAAAGCTAGTATTTTCGTTTATTAATAAAATACAGGGCGTTACACCCCTATTTACCCTTATTTTCCTCGACTTTCTTAAACATGTACCATTTTGATTCAAAACACGATGGAGCAATAAATATATGTTATCCACGATAAATAGTGGTGTCGTGTTCGAAAACAAGTCTTTCCGAAGACGTTGCTTACATTTTTCGTACTTGCCCCTATTTACCCTTATTTTCCTCAACTTTCTTAAACTTGTACCATTGTGATTCAAAATACGATGGGGCGATAAATATATGTTACCCACATCAAATAATGGTGTCTTGTTCGAAAACAAGTCTTTCCAGAGACGTTGCTTACATTTTTCGTACTGGCCCCTATTTACCCTTATTTTCCTCTACTTTTTTAAACATGTACCATTTTGCTTCAAAACACGATGGGGCGATAAGTATATACTATCCACATCAAATAATGGTGTCGTGTTCGAAAACAAGTCTTTCTAGAGACGTTGCTTACATTTTTGTACTTGCCCCTATTTACCCTTATTTTCCTCGACTTTCTTAAACATGTACCATTTGGCTTCAAAACACGATGGGGCGATAAATATATGTTACCCACATCAAATAATGGTGCGGTGTTCGAAAACAAGTCTTTCCGAAGACGTTGCTTATATTTTTCGTACTTGCCCCTATTTACCCTTATTTTCCTCGACTTTCTTAATCGTGTACCATTTTGCCTCAAAACATGACGGGGTGATAAATATATGTTATCCACATCAAATAATGGTGTCGTGTTCAAAAACAAGTCTTTCCGAAGTCATTTCTTACATTTTCGTACTTGCCCCTATTTACCCTTATTTTCCTCGACTTTTTTAAACATGTACCATTTTACTTCAAAACACGATGGAGCAATAAATATATATTATCCAAAATAAATAATGGTGTCGTGTTCGAAAACAAGTCTTTCAGAAGACGTTGCTTACATTTTTCGTACTTGCCCCTATTTACCCTTATTTTCCTCAACTTTCTTAAACTTGTACCATTGTGCTTTAAAATACGATGGGGCGATAAATATATGTTACCCACATCAAATAATGGTGCCGTGTTCGAAAACACGTCTTTCCGGAGACGTTGCTTACATTTTTCGTACTTGCCCCTATTTACCCTTATTTTCCTCGACTTTCTTAATCGTGTACCATTTTGCCTCAAAACACGATGGGGTGATAAATATATGTTATCCACATCAAATAATGGTGTCGTGTTCAAAAACAAGTCTTTCTGGAGTTATTGCTTACATTTTTGTACTTGCCCCTATTTATCCTTATTTTCCACGACTTTATTAAACGTGTACCATTTTGCTTCAAAACACGATGGGCGGTAAATATATGTTATCCACATCAAATAATGGTGTCGTATGTGAAAACAAGTCTTTCCGGAGTCATTGCTTACATTTTCGTACTTGCCCCTATTTACCCTTATTTTTCTCGACTTTCTTAAACATGTACCATTTGGCTTCAAAACACGATGGGGCGATAAATATATGTTACCCACATAAAATAATGTGGCCGTGTTCGAAAACAAGTCTTTCCATAGACGTTGCTTAGATTTTTCGTACTTGCCCCTATTTACCCTTATTTCCCTCGACTTTCTTAAACGTGTACCATTTTGCCTCAAAACACGATGGGGCGATAAATATATGTTATCCACATCAAATAATGGCGCCGTGTTGAAAAATAAGTCTTTCCTGAGACGTTGCTTACATTTTTCGTACTGGCCTCTATTTACCCTTAGTTTCCTCTACTTTCTTAAATATGTACCATTTTGCTTCAAAACATGATGGGGCGATAAATATATGTTACCCACATCAAATAATGGTTCCGTGTTTGAAAACGAGTCTTTCCGGAGACGTTGCTTACGTTTTTCTTACTTGCCCCTATTTACCCTTATTTTCCTCGACTTTCTTAAACGTGTACCATTTTGCCTCAAAACACGATGGGGCGATAAATATATGTTATCCACATCAAATAATGGTGCAGTGTTCAAAAACAAGTCTTTCTGAAGTTATTGCTTACATTTTCGTACTTGCCCCTATTTACCCTAATTTTCCTCGACTTTCTTAAACGTGTACCATTTTGCTTCAAAACACGATGGGCGATAAATATAGGTTATCCACCTCAAATAATGGTGCCGTATTTGAAAACAAGTCTTTCCGAAGTCATTGCTTAAATTTTCGTACTTGCCCCTATTTACCCGTATTTTCCTCGACTTTCTAAAACGTGTACCATTTTGCTTCAAAACACGATGGGCGATAAATATATGTTATCCACATCAAATAATGGTGCCGTATTTGAAAACAAGTCTTTCCGGAGTCATTTCTTACATTTTCGTACTTGCCCCTATTTATCCTTATTTTCCTCGACTTTCTTAAACATGTACCATTTTGCGTCAAAACACGATGGAGCAATAAATATATGTTATCCACAATAAATAATGGTGTCGTGTTCGAAAACAAGTCTTTCCGAAGACGTTGCTTACAATTTTCGTACTTGCCCCTATTTACCCTTATTTTCCTCAACTTTCTTAAACTTGTACCATTGTGCTTCAAAATGCGATGGGGCGATAAATATATGTTACCCACATCAAATAATGGTGTCTTGTTTGAAAACAAGTCTTTTGTTTGAAAACAAGTCTTTCCAGAGACGTTGCTTACATTTTTCGTACTGGCCCCTATTTACCCTTATTTTTCTCTACTTTTTTAAACATGTACCATTTTGCTTCAAAACACGATGGGGCGATAAATATATACTATCCACATCAAATAATGGTGTCGTGTTCGAAAACAAGTCTTTCTAGAGACGTTGCTTACATTTTTGTACTTGCCCCTATTTACCCTTATTTTCCTCGACTTTCTTAAACATGTACCATTTAGCTTCAAAACACGATGGGGCGATAAATATATGTTACCCACATCAAATAATAGTGTCGTGTTAAAACACAAGTCTTTCTGGAGACGTTGCTTACATTTTTCGTACTTGCCCCTATTTACCCTTATTTTATTCGACTTTCTTAATTGTGTACCATTTTGCCTCAAAACACGATGGGGTGATAAATATTTGTTATCCACATCAAATAATGGTGTCGTGTTTAAAAACAAGTCTTTCTGGAGTTATTGCTTACATTTTTGTACTTGCCCCTATTTACCCTTATTTTCCTCGACTTTATTAAACTTGTACCATTTTGCTTCAAAACACGATGAGCGATAAATATATGTTATCCACATCAAATAATGGTGCCGTATTTGAAAACAAGTCTTTCCGGGGTCATTGCTTACATTTTCGTCCTTGCCCCTATTTACCCTTATTTTCCTCGACTTTCGTAAACATGTACCATTTGGCTTCAAAACACGATGAGGCGAAAAATATATGTTACCCACATCAAATACTGGTGCCGTGTTCGAAAACAAGTCTTTCCGGAGACGTTGCTTAGATTTTTTCGTACTTGCCCTATTTACCCTTATTTTCCTCGACTTTATTAAACGTGTACCATTTTGCTTCAAAACACGATGGACGATAAATATATGTTATCCACATCAAATAATGGTGCCGTATTTGAAAACAAGTCTTTCCGGAGTCATTGCTTACATTTTCGTACTTGCCCCTATTTACCCTTATTTTCCTCAACTTTCTTAAACATGTACCATTTGGCTTCAAAACATGATGGGGCGATAAATATATGTTACCCACATCAAATAATAGTGTCGTGTTAAAACACAAGTCTTTCTGGAGACGTTGCTTACATTTTTCGTACTTGCCCCTATTTACCCTTATTTTCCTCGACTTTCTTAATCGTGTACCATTTTGCCTCAAAACACGATGGGGTGATAAATATTTGTTATCCACATCAAATAATGGTGTCGTGTTTAAAAACAAGTCTTTCTGGAGTTATTGCTTACATTTTCGTACTTGCCCCTATTTACCCTTATTTTTCTCGACTTTCTTAAACGTGTACCATTTTACTTCAAAACACGATGGACAATAAATATATGTTATCCACATCAAATAATGGTGCCGTATTTAAGAACAAGTCTTTCCGGAGTCATTGCTTACATTTTCGTACTTGCCCCTATTTACCCTTATTTTCCTCAACTTTCTTAAACATTTACCATTTGGCTTCAAAACACGATGGGGCGATAAATATATGTTACCCACATCAAATAATGGTGCCGTGTTCGAAAACAAGTCTTTCCGGAGACGTTGCTTAGATTTTTCGTACTTGCCCTATTTACCCTTATTTTCCTCGACTTTCTAAAACGTGTACCATTTTGCCTCAAAACACGATGGGGCGATAAATATATGTTATCCACATCAAATAATGGCGCCGTGTTCAAAAACAAGTCTTTCCAGAGACGTTGCTTACATTTATCGTACTGGCCTCTATTTACCCTTATTTTCCTCGACTTTCTTAAATGTGTACCATTTTGCTTCAAAACATGATGGGGCGATAAATATATGTTACCTACATCAAATAATGGTGCCGTGTTCGAAAACAAGTCTTTCCGGAGACGTTGCTTACGTTTTTCGTACTTTCCCCTATTTACCCTTATTTTCCTCGACTTTCTTAAACGTGTACCATTTTGCCTCAAAACATGATGGGCGATAAATATATGTTATCCACATCAAATAATGGTGACGTATTCAAAAAAAAGTCTTTCCGGAGTTATTGCTTACATTTTCGTACTTGCCCTATTTACCCTTATTTTTCTCGACTTTCTTAAACGTGTACCATTTTGCTTCAAAACATGATGGGCGATAAATATATGTTATCCACATCAAATAATGGTACCATATTTGAAAACAAGTCTTTCCGGAGTCATTGCTTACATTTTCTTACTTGCCCCTATTTACCCTTATTTTCCTCGACTTTCTTAAACGTGTACCATTTTGTTTCAAAACACGATGGGCGATAAATATATGTTATCCACATCAAATAATGGTGCCGTATTTGAAAACAAGTCTTTCCGGAGTCATTGCTTACATTTTCGTACTTTCCCCTATTTACCCTCATTTCTTACATTTTCGTACTTGCTTCAAAACACGATGGAGCAATAAATATATGTTATCCACAATAAATGATGGTGTCGTGTTCGAAAACAAGTCTTTCCGAAGACGTTGCTTACATTTTTCGTACTTGCCCCTATTTACCCTTATTTTCCTCAACTTTCTTAAACTTGTACCATTGTGCTTCAAAATACGATGGGGCGATAAATATATGTTACCCACATCAAATAATGGTGTCTTGTTCGAAAACAAGTCTTTCCTGAGATGTTGCTTAATTTTTTCGTACTGGCCCCTATTTACCCTTATTTTTCTCTACTTTTTTAAACATGTACCATTTTGCTTCAAAACACGATGGGGCGATAAATATATACTATCCACATCAAATAATGGTGTCGTGTTCGAAAACAAGTCTTTCTATAGACGTTGCTTACATTTTTGTACTTGCCCCTATTTACCCTTATTTTCCTCGACTTTCTTAAACATGTACCATTTGGTTTTAAAACACGATGGGGCGATAAATATATTGATATAGCCATATTATCATATAACGGTTTACACTATCAAGGGTTCCAGAATTGCCGAGTCGACTTAGCCAAAGCCGACTCTCTCATCATATTCCCTATAATATCTCCAATTAGGGGTCCAAATACCCTCCGGTCGACTCCTTCATGTCGACTAGTATAAGTCGATTTCCTGCGAGGTGACGGTCAAAAGCAAGGATCCACTAGCGGTTGAGTATGACCCAGTCGACTCGAGTCAATTGGATCAAGTCGACTGAGGAGGTCTGGAAGCCCATAAATCTCGACAGCTCTAATACACTTCAGCATATCGAAGGGAAGCTAGGGATAAGGAAGGATCTAGAAGCTGACTAGGAAATGGACGGAATGCGAACCGACCAGGGTAGTTTGGACATTTCAGTAAGTCGGCCGGGGCATTTTGGGGACTTCAGGTAAATGTTCCATTTCTATATAAAGGAGTTGAGGTAACTCCAAAACCTTAACTTTCATTCATTCCACATTCGTCTCCATTATTGATGCTGCTCTCTGAGAGCGGCTCTCATCATCTTTTCCATATATTGACTTGAGCGTCGGAGGCTCTACGCCGGAAACCCTCCCGCGTTGAGTTCTTGTAGGTGTTCTTACGGTTCAACAACAGTTGGAAGGCCATCAACTCAGATCTGAGCTCATTCATACCGGTTCATCCCAGATCCGGACGATTTCTCATCGGTTCGTCCCAAATCTGAGAAGAGACCCATCATTTTGGCGCCGTCTGTGGGGAGTTCTTGAAGGAATTAAGAGCTTTACACCTAGTTTGGATCTGTCTCCGATGGCTGAGAAGGAAGGATTGCAGAAGAATTTGAACGAGGATTTCAGGGCAGCATGGACTGACAAGCGACCCCCGCCGATTCCCAACCCCAAACCACCGCTCCAAGTGTTCAGTTTCCCACCGTTTGGGACACACGCGCCGTCAGGAGGGCGTATAGGGGAAGAGACGCCTATCACCCCACCAGGGGTCAAGATCCCAGTGCTCACTCAAGGGGAGGTCAGTCACGTGAAGAACACGAGCGGAGAAGTCATCGGTCGTGAGTCAACCGAGACGTTCCTAAGTCTGGGAAAGCAGCCTGGACCGCTCGAGCCAGGAAAGAGACCGCTGCCTCAAAGTGAGGAGCAAATGTTAACCATAACACGGAGCGAGATGCAGAGGATGATTGCCGAAGCTGTAGTTGCCCAAATCAAACAAACACCAGTCGAGCAACCCAGGGTCGAACAACCCCGAATCGAGCAAGCTAGGGTCGAACAACCTCAAAATGAGCAGCAACCCCTTGAACACGAACAACAGGCGCAATCACATGAGAGGCAGAACAGGAGGGTAGATGAAGAGGAGTCCTCTGTCAGAACTGTTAATCCACAAGCCAGAAACGACACCTTGGAGCAGCTGTTAGCGCAGGTCCGAGACTTGCAGGCTCGAGTGGAAGGAAGGAAAATGGGAGGCTCGAGGGGACACCCTTTTTCACAACATATTCTAGACGCCGACTTGCCTCAGGGGTTCAGGGAGCTCAACATCTGGTATGACGGGTCGACTGATCCCTCTCGACATCTAAGGAGCTTCAAAAACATGGCAGTACTGCACCGTTACAACGACCCCGTTCAGTGTCGAGCGTTCCTGACGACCCTGCAAGGACCAGCGCAGGATTGGTTTCATCAATTGCCCCCAGGAGCCGTCAGGGACTTTGACGGATTTAGCTCGAGCTTTCTAAACCAATTCGCAAGTGTAAAAGCCCAAGAAAAGTCTTACCTTACTCTGATAGGTATGCAACAGAAAGAAGGGGAATCATTGAGGGATTATGTGGCAAGGTACACACGGGCATGCGTCGACGTCCCCTCGGCCACCGAGGAAATCAAGTCAGGAGGGCTCACTCGAGGACTGCTCCCAGGGCTATGCAGAAACTCCCTAGCAAAGCGACCCGGGAGGACGTTCGATGAGGTGTTAAGAAGATGCGCCAAATACATGAATGTTGAAGAAGCTGAAGTTGACTTTCTGCAAGCAGCTAAGTCAAAAACTGAGCCTCGGGACGGGAAGAAGGATAAAAATCCTGTCGCGACGACTGAAAGGAAGGTCCCGAGGTCTGAAAGAGAAGGACGATCAAGGGGATGGAGGACAGCCCAATATACTCCCCTGTTAGCTTCGAATGCAAGGATACTGGAGGTTATGAAGAAAGAGATCCGTGAAAATGTTGTCAGGTGGCCACGGACGAGAAAGGATGGGCCGACAAAACCTAAAAGCGATCTGTATTGTCGATTTCACAAAGACTACGGCCATAATACCGATGAATGTCGGCACCTAAAAAATAAGACTGAGAGACTAATCAAAGTAGGCCATCTGAAGGAATTCATTTATAAGGATCGAGAGCGAACCAGTCGACGCAGGGAGAGAAGCAAAAGCCCTCACAAGAGAGCGAGGACACCCGACAAGGAGGAGCTCCCTCAGAAAAGAGGAGTAATTCACATAATATTCGGAGGGCCGACTGATGGAGATTCAAATCGGGCCAGAAAGGCATATGCTCGAGGGCACCACGGAAAAATTGAAGTGCAACAGGTCGAGGAAAATGGTCCAGTGATGAATTTTGGACCAGCAGACATGGGAGAAGTCGAGAGACCTCACAACGATGCCCTAATGATCACAGCTCAGATATCGGGCTATGAAGTACAAAGAATCTTTTTCGACACGAGAAGCTTGGTGAACGTGATTTTTTACAATTGTCTTAAGCGGATGGAACTCGATATCGAGCTCTCACCCCTACACACCTCACTTTTTGGATTTAATGGCTCGGAAGTCACACCCCTAGGAGAAACCACGCTCGCTGTCGTCCTGGGGGAAGGCGACTTAAGAAAAGTGAAAATGGTACGATTTGTCGTAGTCGACGTCGAGTCAGCCTATAATGTGATTTTGGGAAGGCCAGCACTCCACACATTCCAAGCAGTAGTATCAACCTACCATATGAAACTAAAATTCCCCGTGGGAGATAAAGTCGGGGAGGCCCGAGGGGACCAGAGGCTGTCAAGAACCTGTTATCAGATTGCAGTAAGAACAAACCAACGGACGGAGGTAAAAGAAGGGAAAAAGCCGATGTCAAGCGAAAAAAGACAAAGGGAGAGTGACCTCGAGCCACATGGAGAATTAATGGAAATTCAAATCGGGGAAAAAGGGGAACAGACCACTAAAATAGGGCGAGAATTGGAAGATGAGTTGCGTCGACAGTTGGTGGGACTCCTGAAAGAATTCAGGGACATATTCGCTTTTTCCCCCGAAGAGTTAACGAGAATCAACCCCGATGTCATGGAGCATAAACTTAATGTCGACCCCCTCAAAAAACCTGTGAAGCAGCGTCTTAGGCGTCACGGGGCAGAGATCGATAAAGCAATCGAGGTTGAGGTGGACAAGTTGCTGAAGGCCAAACATATCAAAGAAATTCAATTCCCCGAATAGATATCAATCACAGTGATGGTGAGAAAGGCGCTAAATAAGTGGCGCATGTGCATCGATTTTCACAACTTGAATTAAGCTTGCCCAAAGGACCACTACCCCCTGCCGAGAATCGACCAGCTGGTCGACTCCACAGCTGGCTGTCAATTGCTAAGTATGATGGACGTGTCCCAGGGATATCACCAAATTCCGTTGGCTCCTAAGGATCAAAGCAAAGTTAGTTTCGTGACGAGCAAAGGGGCATATTGCTATGTCGTCATGCCTTTTGGACTTAAAAATGCGGGGGCAACATACAAAAGGTTGATGGATCGAATGTTCAAATCACAGATCGGACGAAATATGGAAGTTTACGTGGAAGATATCTTGGTGAAAAGTAGGTCCTCGATCTCGCATGTAGAGGATTTGAGGGAAACGTTTACGACATTAAGAACATTTGGAATGAAACTAAACCCGAGTAAATGTGCCTTTGGAGTGAGGGCAGGACGATTCCTAGGCTATGTCGTGACTGAAAGAGGCATCGAAGTAAATAAGCACAAAGTGCAAGCCATACTCGACATGGCTCCGCCAAAGAACGTTAGAGAAGTGCAAGTCCTGACAGGTCGAATTGCAGGCCTAAGTCGATTCATAGCTCGAGCTGCGTAAAGGAGTTTCCCATTTTTCAAGTTACTTAAGAAAAAAGCTTTTCAGTGGAATGACGAGGCTCAAATGGCGTTTGAAAAGTTGAAGGAGTTTTTGAGCGAACTACCGTTGTTAACAAAGCCTGAGCCGGACGACGAATTGGTGCTCTATATCTCGGTGGGAATATTTTCTCTAAGCTCGGTATTACTGAGAGAAGTTGGAGGGGCCCAACAACTGATCTATTATACAAATCAAGTACTTCAAGGCGCAGAAGCGAGATATTCCGAAGTCGAAAAGGCCGCATTAACATTGGTACTCACAGCTAGAAAATTGAGGTTGTATTTCCTGAACCATGTGATAATAGTAAGGACGAATTTCCAGCTCGGAGAGACCCTGGGTCGACCTACTGTGTTGGGTCGGCTCGTAAAGTGGGCAGTGGAGCTTAGCGAATTTTCCATCAAGTACGAACCTCGACGAGCTATAAAAGCCCAAGCTCTAGCCGACTTTATCGAAGAAGGAACTAGAGGAGCAAGCAAGAAATGGATAATGCACGTCGACGGATCCTCGTCAGCCAAAGGGTCTAGTCTGGGAGTGGCCTTGGTATCCCCCGAAGGCGAACAACTCGACTTTGCCATCAGAATGGGATTTAAGGCCTCGAACAACGAGGCAGAGTACGAGGCTCTAATTAAGGGGATCCAACTGCAAATCAGGGGCGGAGCGTTGGAAATCATGGCACATTCTGATTCACAACTAGTTGTGGGGCAAGTATTGGGAAACTGCGAAATCAAAGAGGATCGGATGATAAAATATGTCGAAGAAATTCAGAGCCTAGTGCAAGGCTTGGAAAGTTTTGAGCTAATGCAAGTACCTCGAGAAGAGAACAAGCGAGCCGACTGGCTCGCAAGAATTGCAAGCTCGAATGAAGGAAAAATGGGGAATCATGTTACCACACTACACTTGGAGGGAAGTGTCCTGAGTGAGACAATGGAGGTCGACAAAAACCAAGATTGACGAAGAGCAATCCATGAGCTATTACAAAGTCGAGTGCCAGAAGGAGATAAGCAGGAGGCTGAAAAAGCACCCCGATATTTGAGTAAATATTTTGAGATCGAAGGAGTCTTGTATAAGAAGTCAATGGTCGGACCCCACCTGCGATGCGTTTCTGAAAAAAAAAGGGGATGATGTCTTGAAGGAAATCCATGAAGGCTGTTGCGGAGCACATATGGGATTACGAGCCCTAGCTGGCAAAGCCCTTCGAGCAGGCTATTATTGGCTCAAGATCCGAAAGGCAGCCGAACGATTAGTACAAGGATGCGATAGATGCCAGCGCCATGGATAAATCCCCCACGTTCCAGCCGAAGCAATGACAACAATCAGCTGCCCAATCCCTTTTGCTCAATGGGGAATCGACTTGGTAGGCCCGTTGCCAATGGGAACAGGGCAACGAAAATTTATGGTGGTTGCCGTCGACTACTTTCGAAAATGGGTAGAAGCAGAACCTCTGGCAAAAATCACTGAAGACAAAATGATACATTTCCTGTTCAATAATATCTGCTGTCGATTTGGGATCCCAAAGATCTTGATTTTGGATAATGGGACGCAATTTCAAGGAAAGCGGATCCAGGCGTGGTGTGTCGACATGGGGATCAAGCAGCGATTCGCCTCAGTTGCGCACCCTCAGGCGAATGGCCAAGTCGAAGTGACAAACAGAACCATCTTGCAAGGGCTAAAGAAAAGACTGGAAAAAGCATCTGGTGCCTGGGTCGACGAGCTGACAACGGTCCTATGGGCCTATAGGACGACCCCGAGAAGTTCAACAGGGCAATCACCATTCCACATGGTTTACGGAATAGACGCCCTATTACCCATCGAGGTCGGATTGGAATCTCACAGGTCGACATTCTATAAGGAAAGGACCAATGAAGAGTTAGCAAAAGAGGCCCTCGACATGATAGAAGAAGTGCGAGAGGAAGCCTGGCTGCGATCCGTGGAGTACAAGCAAAAGATGCGGGCAGCCTTTGACAGGAAAGTCCGCACCAAACGATTTCAAGTAGGAGACCTCGTCCTCAAGCGAGTAGATGCTCTTAAACATGTCGGGAAGCTTGAAGCTAATTGGGAAGGACCTTACACCATCACCAAAGTGCTCGAAAGAGGTGCGTACGAACTCGAGGATGCAGAAAGTCGACAACTACCGCGATCTTGGCACGTTATCCATCTCAAACATTTTTATGCTTAAAGAACAATGTTTCAAGTTTTCTTTTTGTACTGGGCAATGACCAAACTATATCCAGTAATGAAATGGGTTTTGTTTACGATATGTCTTTATATTTACATAGTGACTTTTCACGATAAATAATCGAACTAAAGTCGACTCAAACAACTACAAAGTTGTACGCCTCGAGCGAAATCTCGGCAAGGCTATAAAGCCCGTGACTACGAAAGTCGACTCAAACAACTACAAAGTTGTACGCCTCGAGCAAAATCTCGGAAAGGCTATAAAGCCCGCGACTACGAAAGTCGACTCAAACAACTACAAAGTTGTACGCCTCGAGCGAAATCTCGGCAAGGCTATAAAGCCCGCGACTACAAGTAGACTCAAACAACTACAAAGTTGTACACCTCGAGCGAAATCTCGGAAAGGCTATAAAGCCCGCGACTACAAAAGTAGACTCAAACAACTACAAAGTTGTACGCCTCGAGCGAAATCTCGGCAAGGCTATAAAGCCCGCGACTACAAAAGTCGACTCAAACAACTACAAAGTTGTATGCCTCGAGCGAAATCTCGGCAGGGCTATAAAGCCCGTGACTACAAAAGTCGACTCAAACAACTACAAAGTTGTATGCCTCGAGTGAAATCTCGACAAGGCTACAAAGTACACGACTACAAAAGTCGACTTCAAAAGTTGTCTCAAGCCTGACCCGTCAAGGCTAAAATGCCTACGGCTACAACATCACTTTAGCTAGAAAATAGGTAAGCAAATGGGACGTCGATAAATCTACAACTACGAAGTTGTAAGACTCGATGAATGCGTGAACACAACGTTGCGGGAACGTGATAACTTAGGCAAAGATACAATGAAAGTTAACATTTAAAATAGATTCATTACAAGAATCGTCTCAATCTTTACAATTTGAAAAAATCAGATTGAGACCAGAACATACAATAAGAATAAACGACAAATAAAAGGCAATAAGCCTCGAAAGTAAAACTAAGATATAACATCTTCGTCGCTCCCCTCGAGGATGGCCACGACCTGATCTTCATGACTGGGCCCGTCAGGATGGATGGGGGAAGTCAGGGGAGCATCCAGCTGATAAGTGAGCCTGGCATCTCGGATAGCCTTCGCCTCGAGATCAGTCCACCAGGGGTAGTTGTCCGGAAGGGACGGATCGCCTTCATAACCATCAGGGTCGGGAAGCGCACGCCTCATTGCCTCCCGATCGAGTTTCCCAGTAAACTCAGATCCCGCCACCACAGCCTCCCATGCGTCGAAAGCATGATCGAAATATTGAACGGCGGCAGGGCAGAGCTTGTCGAGGAACTCAGGAGAATTGCAGAAAGCCTTGACGACTTCCTTACCATAGGCATTGACAAAGGCAGCGTCTATACCAGTCCTTAAGAACGACTTTCGGCCCTGAACGATGCCGATGTCCACCTCATACATGTTCACCTCCTGAGCCTTCTCAAGGTTGGCCTGGAGTTTCTCGTTGTCGTGCAGGGCCACGACTTTGTCGGCTTTCAACTTGTCGACCAAGGCTTTGGACCCCTCCAGCTCTTTCTTCAACTGGACAATCTCTCTAAGTTGCGCCTCGCATTCGTCCTCGAGGGCCTTAGTAGAATATGAGGGGGCTTTAGTACCCGCTTTGAGGCCAGGGAGAGCGGCCACCAAGAACTACACAGAGAAACAAATAATGAAGAAATGCAGAAATACGCAAAACATAAACGCTTAACTAAGAACAAAACACATACCCGAGTAAGACATTGGGTAGCGTAACAAGAGCGTTCGTACTCGTTCCCCACGACACGAGCCTTATCGGCCTCGGGGAGCACAAAGTTGAGGTATTCCGCCACCCTATGCGGCTCTGGATGATTCCAAAGACGAGACGGCATCTTGACCAACACGTCCTTGTAAGTAACGGACGATTCCGTTCGCTTAGGAGTAGCGTTCCCCTCGACCATCTTCTCCTTACCCTTGTCGACCTTACGACGCTTAGGGTCGCCAAGGAGCAGGGGAGGGGCGCGATCGTCCTGAGGCCTCTTGCGGGCACTGGGACCCGAGGACTTGCATTTCCGAGCCGTGGCAGCCGACTGTGTACCGGATCTGCCGGGTGGAAGAGGATCAGTGGGCTGTTTCTTCACCTCGAAATGCTTGAGTGCTTTAACTGTAACAAAAAAAGAGGGGCGAAGGTTAAAAAATAAGAAATAAGACTCGACATCATAAGGAATGCTAAGCAGCTTACGGGGATCATCGAGGCTAGAGATATCGTCATACATAACGATTCGGGCGTGATTGACCAACTCACGTTCTTTTATTATGCGTCGAGCGCTATAAGTATACTTATTCAACTCCTCTAAGAGTTTTTCGAGGTCCTCAGATCGACACCGTTTATTCTGTTTGACCTTAGTACTTATCCAATTATTTGTATAAGGATAAGCACCGATGGGAGGTCGAATGAAGACAAATTTCGACATCCACTCCGGAATATTTGAAGAAAGATCATCAAGAAAGGTAACGCCGGGACGGCGGATCAAGCAATGGGCCCCCTTTTGAAGTCGATAACTATAAAGTAATGAAAAAATTCGGCCGAGAAAAAATGAAGAACTATGTGAGAAACGACGATAAAAGCTATCATGATACCAAGAGCATTTGGAGAAAACTGATTTATTGGGATTTTATACAAGTCGCTTATCTCCAAAAGCTGGGCTTGGATAGGGAAGCGTAGGCCAAAAATGACTTGGTCAACAAAGAAAGTATGGCAACCCTCGGGAGGACAGGCGAAGTCACTGTCAGGACCCGGAGTAATCAACTCCCAATCGGAGGGAAGCCCGCTAAACTGCCTGAAACTCTCGACTTGAGCCGCAGAGGCATAGGAAAAAGGGTTCAAAGTGGCCAATTTGGCTAAAGTACAGGCTACTGAAACAACCTTTCGAGGGTCGAGGGGAGTAACTAAAGATACAGGTACAGGACTGGTACTATATACAGGGATATCTAATAACCTAAGGGGAATACCTTGAGGAATCAAGTCGAGACGAGGAGAGTTTCCCCGGGGACTCCTTGAGACCTCAACTAGACCACCGTCCAACAAGGCCTGATCATATTCGGCCCAGTTGACCTTCGGGGTCGAAGTACGCGATGAAGAGGGCGAAACGTTAACCATCCTACAGCCGGTAATCTCGACTGAGCTTGAGTCAGCATGGTCAAGACCCCTGTCGATCAATCTGTCGAGGGTGTCAGGTGAAGAACCGGAGTTGGAAGCTAGAAGAAAAAGAAACAAAGGCAAAGATCAGACATGGCTAAACAAAATCAAGCAAAGCACAATTGACTCACTTAAGTCGACAAAAACACGAAAAAGGGGAAAGTGGTACGGTGTATTTCAGTAGAAACACGAAGGCAAGACGACATAAAGTCGACTCAAGGAAAGTACAAAAAGAAAGAAAATGAATGTCGATAAGAGTCGACATACTAAAAGCCGACAAGAGGTTACACGTGGTAGCCTAAGTCGCACGATAACAATTTACCTACTTAAAGAGTGATTCACGCAGGATTCAACATAAAATCTCCCAAAAAAAAATAAAAATTGAAGAACACGAAGAACACAGCGACTCAGAAAAACCCGAAAAACCCAGAAAATAGAAGAAAGAAGGAATAGAGTGGTAGAAAGAATGAAAACACTTACACATATCGCCCATCTGACAGGTGATTAAGATTCTGCAACGGTGGAAAAGGTCGCCAGAAAAGAAAGCTTGGGTCTTTGAATCGCCGGAGTTGCAGAAGAAATTGGGGAGAAGTAAAAAAGACTTAAGGAAGAGATCCAATCTTATTTATAGAAAATAAGATGGATGTCAGCCGTTAGATTGAGAAGAAACCAATGACGGTGATGAGGCACAGAATGCGAGGAGTAAGCGGCTGACATGACGCGCGTCACTCAAAGGATTTGAAATTCGAAATTTATAAAGAAAAAAGCGGCATTGTCAGACTTATCTTGAACAAATAATCATTAATGGGGAAGATTCGACCCAAATAGCAAGGCATAACAAGCAGATAGAGAGGATCAAGTATCCCAAAGACGAGAAGAAATGACGGTCGACCCCTCTTCACACCGACTGAGGCGCGAGTACCGGAATATATCGAATTTTTCAAAGCGGCTATATAGCCGGCACAACCCGACAAAAAAAAAAAACGAGGTCTAACAGCTATGAGGCTGTCGAAACTGTGGCTTGACTTCGACCAGCTCTCAAGAAAGGTTGGGAGAAGACGACTCGAAAAAATTAGTTCAACATCTATGAAGCTGTCGAAACTATTGCTCGACTTCGACCAGCTCGCAAGATGGGTTGGGAGAAGACGACTCGAAAAACTTAGTTCAACAGCTATAAAGTTGTTGAAACTATTGCTCGACTTCGACCAGCTCGCAAGAAGGGTTGGAAGAAGACGACTCGAAAAAATTAGTTCAACAGCTATGAGGCTGTCGAAACTGTTGCTCGACTTCGACCAGCTCGCAAGAAGGGTTGGGAGAAGACGACTCGAAAAAATTAGTTCAACAGCTATGAAGCTGTCGAAACTGTTGCTCGACTTCGACCAGCTCGCAAGATGGGTTGGGAGGAGACGACTCGAAAAACTTAGTTCAACAGCTATGAAGTAGTTGAAACTATTGCTCGACTTCAACCAGCTCGCAAGAAAGGTTGGGAAAAGACGACTCGAAAAAATTAGTTCAACAGCTATGAAGCTGTCGAAACTGTTGCTCGACTTCGACCAGCTCGCAAGAAGGGTCGGGAGAAGACAGTATGACGAAGGGAGAACTCGGATAACTAAAAAAAACACACAACCAACCATAGGAATCGACAGAACATAAACAAATAACTAGCAAGAAAAAATCAACATTATATATTATAAGATCCATACATCCGTAGCCATCCCAGCCTTTACATCGGAAAATAGGTCGAGATGGCAATTGAAAAACAAAAAAAAAAAAAAGAAGAAGACAAGAAAGCAAATACGAGCAAAAGCAATGTAAGCTATCCAGCCAAAGAGTCCGCAGTCGACTTCTCGGCACCATCCCCGCCTCCACCATTCACGGGCTCCGTCCCGGCACTCTCATCTGCAGCCGGCTCTGTCCCTTGCTGCTCATCTGGCCTCTCGACCTCTATCTCCTCGTCAACCGACTCTTCATAATCGGCCCCGCTGGGCTGGACTAACTCAGTCGGGCCGACTAAAGGAGATGGAGAAACCTCAAGCTGAGAAGAAAGCTCAGCCGCACGAATAGCCTTAGCCTCAAGGCCAGTCCACCACTCGCGGCCAGGATGGGAGCCCTCACTGAAGCCTTCGGGGTCGGGAAGGGTCATCTTCACTACCGCCCGGTCGATCTTCCCGGGAAAATCGGGTTGGACCACGGCCTGCTCCCATGTATCACATGCGAAGTCGAAGTATTGGAGCGTCGTAGGAACCAACTCGTCAAGGAAGTCGGCACGTTTAAGAAAGTCGAGGAAAATAAGGGTAAATAGTGGCAAGTATAAAAATGTAAGCAACGTCTCCGGAAAGACTTGTTTTCGTACACGGCACCATTATTTATGGGGATAACATATATTTATCGCCCCATCGTATTTTGAAGCAAAATGTTACACGTTTAAGAAAGTCGAGGAAAATAAGGGTATATAGGGGCAAGTATGAAAATTGTAAGCAACGTCTCCGGAAAGACTTGTTTTCGAACACGGCACCATTATTTGATGGGGATAACATAAATCTATCGCGCCATCGTATTTTGAAGCAAAATGGTACACGTTTAAGAAAGTCGAGAAAAATAAGGGTAAATAGAGGCAAGTACTAAAATGTAAGCAACGTCTCTGGAAAAGACTTGTTTTCGAAAAAGGCACCATTATTTGATGGGGATAACATATATTTATCGCCCCATCGTATTTGGAAGCAAAATGGTACACGTTTAAGAAAGTCGAGGAAAATAAGGGTATATAGGGCCAAGTATGAAAATTGTAAGCAACGTCTCCGGAAAGACTTGTTTTCGAACACGGCACCATTATTTGATGGGGATAACATAAATCTATCGCCCCATCGTATTTTGAAGCAAAATGGTACACGTTTAAGAAAGTCGAGGAAAATAAGGGTAAATAGGGACAAGTACGAAAATGTAAGCAACGTCTCCGGAAAGACTTGTTTTCGAATACGGCACCATTATTTGATGTGGATAACATATATTTGTCGCCACGTTTAAGAAAGTCGAGGAAAATAAGGGTAAATAGGGACAAGTACGAAAATGTAAGCAACGTCTCCGAAAAGACTTGTTTTCGAACACGACACCATTATTTGATGTGGATAACATATATTTGTCGCCCCATCGTGTTTTGAAGCAAAATGGTACACGTTTAAGAAAGTCGAGGAAAATAAGGGTAAATAGGGGCAACTACAAAAAATGTTAGTAACGTCTCCGAAAAGACTTGTTTTCGAACACGGCACCATTATTTGATGTGGATAACATATATTTATCGCCCCATCGTGTTTTGAAACAAAATGGTACACGCTTAAGAAAGTCGAGAAAAATAAGGGTAAATAGAGGCAAGTACTAAAATGTAAGCAACGCCTCCGGAAAAGACTTGTTTTCGAACACGGCACCATTATTTGATGGGGATAACATATATTTATTCCCCCATCGTATTTTGAAGCAAAATGGTACACGTTTAAGAAAGTTGAGGAAAATAAGGGTAAATAGGGGCAAGTACGAAAATGTAAGCAACGTCTCCGGAAAGACTTGTTTTCAAACACGGCACCATTATTTGATGTGGATAACATATATTTATCGCCCCATCGTGTTTTGAAGCAAAATGGTACACGTTTAAGAAAGTCGAGGAAAACAAGGTTTAATAGGGGCAAGTACGAAAAATGTAAGCAACGTCTCTGGAAAGACTTGTTTTCGAACACGGCACCATTATTTGATGTGGATAACATATATTTATTGCCCCATCGTGTTTTGAAGCAAAATGGTACACGTTTAAGAAAGTCGAGGAAAATAAGGGTAAATAGGGGCAAGTACAAAAATGTAAGCATGTCTTCGGAAAGACTTGTTTTCGAACACGACACCATTATTTGATGTGGATAACATATATTTACCGCCCCATCGTGTTTTGAAACAAAATGGTACACGCTTAAGAAAGTCGAGAAAAATAAGGGTAAATAGAGGCAAGTACTAAAATGTAAGCAAGCCTCCGGAAAAGACTTATTTTCGAACACGGCACCATTATTTGATGGGGATAACATATATTTATCACCCCATCGTATTTTGAAGCAAAATGGTACACGTTTCGGAAAGTCGAGGGAAATAAGGGTAAATAGGGGCAAGTACGAAAATGTAAGCAACGTCTCCGGAAAGACTTGTTTTCGAACACGGCACCATTATTTGATGTGGATAACATATATTTATTGCCCCATCGTGTTTTGAAGCAAAATGGTACACGTTTAAGAAAGTCGAGGAAAATAAGGGTAAATAGGGGCAAGTACAAAAATGTAAGCATGTCTTCGGAAAGACTTGTTTTCGAACACGACACCATTATTTGATGTGGATAACATATATGTACCGCCCCGTTGTGTTTTGAAGCAAAATGGTTCACGTTTAAAAAAGTCGAGGAAAAAAGGGTAAATAGGGGCAAGTACGAAAATGTAAGCAACGTCTTCGGAAAGACATGTTTTCGAACACGACACCATTATTTGATGTGGATAACATATATTTACCGCCCCATCGTGTTTTGAAGCAAAATGGTGCACGTTTAAGAAAGTCGAGGAAAAAAGGGTAAATAAGGGCAAGTACGAAAATGTAAGCATGTCTTCGGAAAGACTTGTTTTCGAACACGACACCATTATTTGATGTGGATAACATATATTTATCGCCCCATCGTGTTTTGAAACAAAATGGTACACGCTTAAGAAAGTCGAGAAAAATAAGGGTAAATAGAGGCAAGTACTAAAATGTAAGCAACGCCTCCGGAAAAGACTTGTTTTCGAACACGGCACCATTATTTGATGGGGATAACATATATTTATCGCCCCATCGTGTTTTGAAGCAAAATGGTACACGTTTAAGAAAGTCGAGGAAAATAAGGGTAAATAGGGGCAAGTAGAAAAATGTAAGCATGTCTTCGGAAAGACTTGTTTTCGAACACGACACCATTATTTGATGTGGATAACATATATGTACCGCCCCATCGTGTTTTGAAGCAAAATGGTTCACGTTTAAGAAAGTCGAGGAAAAAAGGGTAAATAGGGACAAGTACGAAAATGTAAGCAACGTCTTTGGAAAGACTTGTTTTCGAACACGACACCATTATTTGATGTGGATAACATATATTTACCGCCCCATCGTGTTTTGAAGCAAAATGGTTCCCGTTTAAGAAAGTCGAGGAAAAAAGGGTAATAGGGGCAAGTACGAAAATGTAAGCAACGTCTCCGGAAAGACTTGTTTTCGAGCACGACACCATTACTTGATGTGGATAACATAAATTTATCGCCCCATCGAATTTTGAAGCAAAATGGTACACTTTAAAGAAAGTCGAGGAAAATAAGGGTAAATAAGGGCAAGTACGAAAATGTAAGCAACGTCTTCGGAATGACTTGTTTTCGAACACGACACCATTATTTGATGTGGATAACATATATTATCGCCCCATCGTGTTTTGAAGCAAAATGGTACAAGTTTAAGAAAGTCGAGAAAAATAAGGGTAAATAAGGGCAAGTACGAAAATGCAAACAACGTCTCTGGAAAGACTTGTTTTCGAACACGACCCTATTATTTGATGTGGATAACATATATTTACCGACTCATCGTGTTTTGAAGCAAAATGGTACATGTTTAAGAAAGTCGAGGAAAATAAGGGTAAATAGGGGCATGTTCGAAAATGTAAGCAACGTCTTCGGAATGACTTGTTTTCGAACAAAGCACCATTATTTGATGTAGATAATATATATTTATCGCCCCATCGTGTTTTTGAAGCAAAATATAAGCAACGTCTCCAGAAAGACTTGTTTTCGAACACGGCACCATTATTTGATGGAGATAACATATATTTATCGCCCTATCGTATTTTGAAGCAAAATGGTACATGTTTAAGAAAGTCGAGAAAAATAAGGGTAAATAGGGGCAAGTATGAAAATGTAAGCAACGTCTCCGGAAAGGC
>CACSLK010020003.1:17378-30797 GCA_902706635.1 Striga hermonthica
CTACAGTCTTTTTCCAAGTGGGGTCTCACTGCCAGTCTAGACTGTGAACGAATAGTGTACTCTTATAAGGAACCGATAGGTGATCTTTCCGTTCGAAACTCTTCGAACTACACTATCTCAATATAAGACATGGAGTATGTATTGCATAAATAAATAAACTGCAAACATATGTACTTTGACCGAAACATGATTGCCAGATCAAAATGGAATTGATAGAATAACTAACTTTGCTACGAAACATGCTACAGTAACAGGCTCGATTGAAGGGCCCATTATCAACAAATGAACAGGGATTGTTCTATGCAAAGGGATGTCTAAAATCCTAGTGAGAATACCTAGAGGAATTAAGTTAAGTCGAGTAGATGCCGGAGCGCGAGAAACTTCAGGGTCCTCACAAAGAGTGCCTGACAGCAGCGCCTGATTATACACGTCCCAGTTGATACCAAAGGACGAGGCATTAGAGTTAACAGAGCCCTCCGACTCAACATATTGATTAGCACTCGTTCTAACATCGGTTATTTGAACAAATTTAGAACCCGAGTATTTGTCGATTTCGCGGGCAAGAGAGCCGGAAACAGGATCAGAAACAAGGGCGAAGGCGTAATCTAAAAAAAAAGAGAAAGGAAAAAAGAAGGGCAATCAATAGATGTGGATAATTATGACCGCGAGTCGACTTTAAAGAGTAGGGGTCAACGAAAGAACCAGGAAAGCGCATGAAGTGACTCGACAACGGAAGAAGAGGAGAAGAAAACAAGAAAAACATTTCCCGCTTCGACTCGACTTGACATATGAATGCTAAGGCGATGACTAGTTAATCCGTGAGAGCAGAAGAGTCGATCCTTCACACAAAATGACTGACGAGTGAAAACACTTGGGGAGGTGAAAAACTTACAATTAAAAGATCCAAAGAAAATATCGCCAGAAATTCATCTAAAAATCCCCAGAAAACCCGACGAACATGCAAAATCCAAGCACATCACCCAAAAAATAAGAGAAGAAAGAGGGAAGAAAAAAAAAATCGTACACATCAATAAATCAAAAAGCAAAGAAAAACTTACACATGATGACTGACGGAGAAGTCCTGATAAATCCGATAAGAAACGTCGGAGAATGAAGTGAGCGCCGGAGAGCTTGTGATGCTTTATTTGTCGGGGAAGCAGAGAGTTCGAGAGTTCTGAGTGCGAAAAGTGAAGACAATGAAAGGAGAAGATTTTTTATAGAGGGGGCAGAAAAACCCTAGCCCTCAGATTAAAGTCAAATCCAACGGCTGAGATGGTGCACGGAATACGAAGTGGTGGAGAGAGAAAGCGTCTTATCAGCCTTCAAGACCCTTTTTGAATTTTGAAATTTGAAAAGATTCAAACTTATCCGATCAATACGGAATTTATAAAGTATACGAGCTGTTTACAAGTCGAGATAACAGAGGGACACGACTGGAACCAAGAAAATCGACTAAGAAAAAGATGTCCTACGAGGGGACACGACTTAGGATAACGCCAAGTGGCAAGGTATGAAAAGATCCAAGCAAGATACTCAGTCGTCAAAACTCTCTTAAGCTCAGAATTGCTTCGAGTAATTTTTGGGGGGAGACTAGATGATATAGCCATACTATCGTATAACGGTACATACTATCACGGTTCAGAGATTACCGAGTCGACTTATACAAAGTCGACTCTTTCCGCAGACTCCTTATAATGTCTCCGGTCAAGGGCCAAGGCGTCTCTCTCAGTCGACTTCCACGTGTCGAATAGCATTAGTCGACTCCCTCTGGAAAGATGGACAAGCAAGTTAGGGTCTATTAACGAGTGAAGACGACCCAGTCGACTCGGGTTGATATCCCGAGTCGACTAAGGAAGTCTCAAGTCTTATAGATCACCGACAATTCCAGTATTTTCAACATATTAGAAGAAAGCTATTAAAGATAAGAAGGAATCTAGATGCTGACTAGGAGATGGACGGAATGCGAACCGACCAGGATATATGTACATTTCCAGTAAGTCGGCCGGGGCATTTTGGGGACTTCAGGTAAATGTTTTACTTCTATATAAAGGAGATGAGGTAACCCCAAAACCCTAACTCCCATTCATTCCATATTCTCCTCCATTACTGTTGCTGCTCCCTCAGAGCAGTTCTCTTCATTTGTTTCACATACTGACTTGAGCATCGGAGGCTCTACGCCGGAAACCCCTCCGGCGTTGAGTTCTTGCAAGTGTTCTCGCGGTTCAGCAACAGTTCGATGGCGATCAAGGCAGATCGGAGCTCATTCTTATCTATTCACTTCTGATCTGAGCTGGTTCTCATTGATTCGCTCCAGACCTGAGGAGAGACCCATCAAAGACCTAGTGTCCTTCTCGCCTGTTAAGCATTAAGTTGAGCAGCAATTATATACGGTTAGTTGAGCAACTATTAGAGATAGTCAGTTGAGCAGTAGTTGTAGACAATATACTTATTTATACGCATTTGTGATGTGTTCTATCATATTAGATGTATGCTTAGGTTGTGATGTGTTTTATCATATTATATGTATGCTTAGGTTGTGATGTGCTTATCATATCATATATATGTTTAATTCGCGATGTTGCAGTTATAGTTAGTTAGTTGAGCAGCAATCATAGTCAGTCAGTCGAGCAATCATTATAGTTAGTCAGTTGAGCAGCAATTATAGTCTGCCAGCTGAACACCCATTATAATAGTCAGTTGAGCATCAATTATAGTTATCCAGTCGAGCAGAAATTATAGACAGTCAGCTGAACAACGGTTATAGGAAGTCAGCTAAGTAGCAACTATAGTTAGTTTGCCGATTTAAGTGTTTATTGGATGAATGCCTAATCTGTTAGTAAAATGTTCATCATCATCGTTTTCTGCCGACCCATTAAGTACTTGCATATATGTCGATGTCATGATATGATATTATATTAGTTGTATATTTCAGTGCCGATTCCAGTGGAGCACGTGGATTATTTATGCTCACGCCCCCCACTAACCATTTTTCAGGTGACGGTGTCGAGTGTAGAGCGTGAGCCAATGATGTGGTGGTGGTCATAGCAAGGATATTTTCAGTAAACATGTCATGTATATTTGAAAATGTTGGAGTTATTATGCTTTGTTCATGCATGCTTGCATTTGCTTCCGCACTTAGTATTCCAATATTACAATATTTCAGTTTCTAGAATTTCAGTCTATGCATGTTTAAATACTGAGATTTTTAGAGTAATGAATTATATTCGGTTGCATGCCTAGTAGTTTAAAGATATTACAAATTAAAGATTTAAGATTAAAGTTGAGTAGCATCCCGCATATTAAAGTTAAAGTAATTTCGAAAAATTAATATGAGTTTTCGAAAATTATATCAGAGCTTTCTTTTTATAGCGCGAAAAATTAACTCTGATTTTAGTAAGTCTAGGCAGGGTGTTACACACTATGTTCCAGTGCACCGGATTGATGACGTCCCCAAAATGAGCTCAGGAAGGTACATTATGTTAAACCCTGCAGGGAGACGATTGTCTGACATAATGGTTAATGATCTGAGTGGTACTAATTTTGGAAATGAATAAGAAGTTGATTAATTATTTTGATTTAATTAATCAACGGGCGTTATATCTTAAACATAAGGAGGTAAATTCAATCAGATTAATATTATTTAATCATAGAGGTTAGGGAGGTAAATCGATCAATCAGATTAATATTATTTAGTCATAGAGGTTCGAATTTATTGATAAATTAGGAGCTAAACGGGGAGAGCAATAATATTACTCTAGTTGGATGTTTTATTATTTAATTCCATTTAATAAGGAATTAATTTTATTCCATATTTATTATTCCATAAGGAAAGGAATATTCCTACTAGAATCTTGTATAAGGTTAGGAGACTTGGGAGTCTTCTAGAAGGTGATGAGTAGTAGGATTAGTAAATAGAGTAGAATTAGGATTTCTTGGCCTAATGGGATAAGCCCATGTTTAGCACCTCATTAAGGTCCCTAATGGAGCCTATAAATACACCATGTCCCAACCTCTTGCATAAGACTTGAGCTGGCTGATTTTTCTCCTGCATACACGAGAGAAAGTGCTTTGTTCAAGAGTTTGGGAGATTCGATTAATCGCTCCACCAAGATTAATCGAAGTAGGTGTTTAGGTAATCTGCTAGAAGGCTTTTGGGTACAATATATTCGAGCCTTCTACATATATATTTCCGATCATATTCCTCAACTGTTCACCGCCATTCACCGCCGGGAGAAGCCGCCGAAAATTTCCCATCGCCGCCGGACATTGTCGGAGCCCAGCCACGCGCAACCGCACGCCACCGCGTAGCGCAAGGCCCCACCAGCGACGCCCAACATCACCGTGTGATAGCACAGGCACCGCATGTCTGTTCGTGTAACGCCCACCTGCTCGCCGTTTGCACCCACTGCACATAGCCCGCTCGCGATCGTTCCCAGTGCGCAAGGAGTACGCGCGCACCAGTCCACGAGCACCCAGGATTCCTTGTCGCGCACGGCCGCGTGATCTCAGACGTGCACCCCCGTCTACTTCGGCATAGGCATAGCGCCCCGCGTGCGCGCACACGCCCAGCAACCGCCAGCACCCGTCTGCGTTCTCTTGCACCCCGCGCGTTTAGCACAGCGCCCGATGCGCAACGCCAGCGCCCGACGCGCAACAGCTGCTGCCCACAACTGAGCCGCTGCACCCGACGCCGAGACCCACGCACCGTGTGATCAAGTCCCGTCCAATTCCTCGATTAGAATCGAGTAAAGGCCAAATCTATCTGCCCATTAGATTTAATTCAACCTCGTGCACAATTTGAATTTGTACTTTGCCTGTTTACATGAATTATATATGCGTACGGACACAACGACATAGTAGATTAGAAATTGCAATAAGTTTTTGCAGGTGATTTCGAATCCGACTATTATGGCCGATATGTATGGATTTTAATTCATGTTGAATGTATGTTGTTTTATAATCCTCGGTCATGTCGAGGAATTTTTGGGTTGGTGAATGTTTGTAATATATTATTCGCGGTGGGACACCGCATAGTTTATTGCTTTCATAGAAACTCATGTACGGATCCTGCGTGGGTCATAGGATGAATTGTGTAATTGTTGTTTATATTATTCATTACTGATCCGGCGGGCGTGGACCAACCTTGGCGGGGCGAGGCGATAAACACGTACACGGATGCCATGGTGATAATCCAATGGACTTTCCCGGAGACGACCAATTCAGTGGGAGTCACTGCGAAAGGGGAGATCCAATACCTGAATCAGAGGAACACTCGATAAGGACAGGACTGTGTTTTCTCCGTAACATTTGGAGATTGATTAATGGCCATGATAGTTGGATTATAATTCCTAGTTGATTATTGCTTTTAATCATGCATGTTCTTATGTGATTGCTTTGTGCAAATCGGATTGTTAGGAGTATGTTTAGGAAAATCCCGTAAAACAAAAATTATATTAAGTGTGTAATGAGTTGAAATAAATTACATCCAAGGCCTCCATTATAGGTTTGTCAGTGAAATGATTTAATTCGAGCCCGAAGGATGTTTTATTTCACAGTTTATGTAACGCCCCAAATTTTATTAATAAAGGAAAATACTAGCTTTTGATATAAGCTAGCCTTTGTTAATAAATATTCATGTTAATGTTCAAGTCTAAATTATTCAGCTAAGTTAAGTTCCAAGTTCGATGTTAAGTCAGAAATATGTCCGGTTAATTTATTTATCAACCGAGTCAATAAAGTAATTAATCTTAGTCTGTTTATATAAATAAATGGACATCAGTAAGTTGGGAATAATTAATTCAGTGTTCGAAATAAATTTCGAAATCAAGTTCCGACCAAAATCATATAATTCAGTTAAAATTCCTTATGTCAAGTAACGTTTTCCTATACAGCGGCACGTTAGTAATTAGGTAATGGTCATTAACCCTTGCTTAATTAACTTAATCCATAATTAACTAATTAATCATGATTAGCTTAATGTTAATGATTTGGTACACCGTCCATCAGTAATTAGGTAATGGTCATTAACCCTTGCTTAATTAACTTAATCCATAATTAACTAATTAATCATGATTAGCTTAAAAATAATCATGATTAGCTTAATGTTAATGATGATTATTTAACATTAATAAAGATTAATTTAAGGTTAAGTAATGGTCATTAACCCTTGCTTAATTAACTTAATCTATGATTAACTAATTAATCATGATTAGCTTAAAAATAATCATGATTAGCTTAATGTTAATGATGATTAATTAACATTAATAAAGATTAATTTAAGGTTAATCATGCTTAAAGGTAATCATGTTTAGCTTAACATCAATCATGCTTAGCACGACCATTAGTGCACATAAGCGCGTCCTTAGCACGCACTTAGCACTTAACACTTAGGCCTAACATTAATAAAAAATAGTTTTAGGTTAATCATGTTTAAAGGTAATCATGTTTAGCTTAACATCAAGCATGCTTAGCACGGCCATTAATGCACATAAGCGCGTCCTTAGCACGCACTTAGCACTTAAGCCGAGCTTAAAGGCCGAGAGTTAATGTCTCCCAACATACATGTAGAGAATCATCATTACAAGCACTTAAGCCGAACTTAAAGGCCGAGAGTTAATGTCTCCCAACATACATGTAGAGAATCATCATTACAACTACACATGGCAATGGCAGCAAGCCTTGGAAGGTGACTAAGCTCTTAGGGTGATGAGTAAGCATCCAAACGCCACTCTTGAGCTTTAAGCACACGGCACATGGCGCACGGCCATTGGCCGAGTTTTCATCCCAATTTTCTTCAAGTTTCACCGTCCTATAAATCAGCAGTTTGGGGTGAATTAATAGCTTTGCACTTAAGCTATAAGTTCAGCACATATTAAGCACAATTAACTCATAACGAACGCATACGGCAAAGAACACACGTACACGCATGGAATTAAGAAGAGCACGCACCGTCTTGTGATTTCAGCCGAGCATTTAAGGAGGTATCATCATCATCCTCATTAATCCATGTTAATATGATCAGCTTAGAAGCATCATGTTCAGTTTCTGTCATTTAAGTCATGAAAGTTAAAATCTTGTTCGGTTTGATGCTTATATGTTATGACCGAATTATGTTGAATTCCATTCTAAGAACCCCGAGCAATTTATGTTTATTTGATCACTTTGGATCATTTTATATGTTAACATTATCAGCTTAGAAGCATCATGATCAGTTTATGTCATTTAAGTCATGAAAGTTAAAATCTTGTTCNTTGATGCTTATATGTTATGACCGAATTAAGTTGAATTCCATTCGAACAACCCCGAGCAATTTATGTTTATTTGATAACATTGGATCATTTTATAGTCAGTTAAGTCACGTTAGTCGAGAGAAGTTCATGTCCGGTCGAGGAATTGGCTTAACGCCGATTATACGCGCACGGTGTGCGTACCTCGGCACTCCGTTAGTCCATCGAGCAAAATCTGTAAATTTTGAGTAAAGTCAATATGTGTGGTCATGTCAAGTAATATTATGTTGTTTCATGTTGAGTTGGTCGAGAGAAATCGCCAAACGGCCGGCAAGGGTCGGCCGTGGCCAAACTGTCCGCACATAGCGGCAGCAAGGCCGGTAGTTAGCCAGAGCAGCGGACAGCGTGTGCGTACGCCCGTAGGGCATCACACACGACCCTGCCCGCGCAGCAGTCCGCTGGCCGTGCATGTGCACGCCAGCAGTTCACTGCACATGCCAGTGCGCACGAGCATGTACCCAGTCGCCTGCTGTGACGCACGGTAGCGCCCAGCAGCGCCAGTTGCGCACAAGGCCAGCGCCCGTAGCGCTCGGCAGCGCCAGTCATTAGCCAGGCGTCCAGTCGACCATCGGCTGTGGACAACAAGCACCCGATGGCCCTGTCCAGTGCACGCAATACGGCCGCCAGTGCCCAGCGTCGTGTATGCGATGCACCAGTGGCACGTCCGTCACGCAGGCCATGCCCAGTGGCCGCTAGCGTGCATGAACGTTCATGGCCACGCCCAGTTCATGTCCAGCAGGGCCGACAGTGTCGCGTCCATGCCCAGTGCGGCACTTCAAGCCCGACAGCAGTCATGCCATGTCCAGTTGCCAGTGCCGCGGCCAGTCAAGGCAACACCCGCGCCCGCAGCCTTGGCAGGCCCGTCAGCCGAGCCAACGGCCGACCGCCCGGCCACAGTGGGCCGTCAGTTCATGTTCAGGTCTCATATTTAGTTAAATTCCGGGTCCGGTCCAATTCAGTAAATTCATGTCAGTTCAGTTTCGAGTTTAGCCAGTTTCGGTTATACCAATTAATTCCGAATAACATGTTTAAGTCCAGTAGAGCATCTTAACATATTTAAAAAGTTATTATATCAGTCTGAGCATAGTATTTAGTAATTGTTTATGTTATTTTTTCAGTTTGATTAGGATACAGATATCAGCACTTACATTTTCAGATCAGCAGTTCAGGTGGGGACTCAGACTGGGTATTACATTGATTATAATTATTCTACCATGTTTGAGGTATGTATTATCAGTATCCGCTCGGAATGGTGGCCGGTCCATTCTGGGTTCTAGTGGCCTTAGTCTGCCCACTAGAGTGTGCACATGGTGTCCAACATTAGTATTTTGCTGGCAGATGTTCAGGTATCAGGCAGGTGATGATATTATCTCACCATCAGTATCAGATCATGATTATTCAGTACTAGTTTCAGTTCAATTCAGTTATATATGCCAGGATCATGTTATTGTAATTATTTTTACTGTTTACTTTAGTATGAGTTTTCACGGAGCATAGTGGACTTTAGTGCTCACGACCCACTTTTATCATGTTTTTGAGGTCATGCAGTCGGACCAGAGGTGTGAGATGGTGATCGGTTCAGGATTATTCTTACAAAGTTTGAATTATGTGGGCCCTATGCTTATAAAGTTCGAATTATGCATAGCGGTGCTGTTATTATCGCCCGTAGGGCGATTTACATGTTTTGCTACCACAGTTTCCGCTGAGTTTTTACTGTTTGTCAAACTTACCCCTTTTGACCAGTCAGCAAACTGGGAGTTCGTTTTCTTAAAAACAGTTTGATTTGAAAGTAAGTCACGTATTATGGTAACACTCTGAATCAGTATTTTGCAAACTAATCAGTATTTTATTTAAAAATGTTTGCGAAAAACGCACTCTGATTTTCATGAAATAGCAGGGTGTTACAGATGGTATCAGAGCACGTTTTTGCGTCTCTAAAAGTTTTCATGAGTCAGAAATTTTACGAAAACCCGATCACGTCATGCTCACGCCTCGCTGACTATCAGGTAAGTGCTGATTCATGTTTTAAATTATAAACAATTTACTATTTCTATGCTCAGAATTTTCTCAGTTACGATTTAGTTAAGATGCTCGAATCATGTTCAGAATCAGTAGTCAGTATACTCAGGATTTAATGCCAGCATTTCCCGGTTATGTTTAGCAACTCGTCAAGGGACTTGTGCGCCTTATTGAGCAGCTTCAATGATGTCATCAGTAAAGATGTTCGAATCAGAATTCAGAACCTTAGAAAGGGGCTAAATTTGAGAACTCTAGATTAAATTCTAGATTTATTCAGGTCAAGTTCACGACTCGTCAAGAGATTTGTAAGCACTTATGTTATACAAATCTTAACAATCATGTTCCTCATATATTTTCTATCGAAAATTGCCCATTTTGCCAACCAGTTGGCAATTCCAAAAAGGAATTCTTTGAGTTAGATCAAGGAATAGACTCAAATTTCCTAAGTCAGATCAGTAAATCAAGTTTAGGGCAAAATTTTCATGCTAAAGGTTGTTATAATTCTCAAGTCATTGTTAAAGTAACGGTTTCCAGTTTATAAGAGTCAATAGTCCGGGTTACGATGGAGGCTTGAAATAAGAGCCACTCAGCCAGGTATACCATGGAGGCTTGAAGCTGGGACCGGAGCAATATGATTTCATGTGATAACAACCTTTAATGTCAGTTATGTCATGTATTTTATCAGTCATGATACTTCAAGTTATGATTTTCAAAGCTCAAGGTCAGTTATTTTATTTGTACTTGCGGGACCAGTTGATACTGGAACAGCCCTATACAGTATATAGTCATGAGTCAATGTTCAATATTTAAAGTTAATGTTCATGATTTAAGGTCGACGTATAATAGTTGTTCAGCCGGGTTAAATATGGAGGTCTGCAATACAGACTATTAATCCAATTCTACCTGGAAACTTGAAGTCGCACCTTATTAAGTTAAGTAAATAGTAAATGTGATGTTCCAAATTCCGAGGCGACTATTTAGTTGTCTCGGGATAGCTTTCAGAGTTCAGGTAAAGATGATTCAGTCCTGTAAAAGTCAAGTCATGGTAATCCAGTTATGAGAATATTCAGACTAGTTATGCCAAAGTCAAAGATAGTCTGTCTAATAAGACAAGACGTATCAGTCATTTCAAGTATAATCAGTGCCTTGATTCTCAAATTCTGAAAAATTTGAGAAATCGTAGGAGATATTAATTCATGATAGACTTTTCTTGAGGTTAAGTTTAACCTCAGGGAAGGAAAACAGTTGCAGGTATCATATGTTGACATACAACGCGGCGAAGAAGGGTCAATCAACAGCAACAGACCATGCCATGATAACTAACTGAAGCTTTTCATTCAAGGATGCATGACGTACAAAAAGAAGGATGCCATGCCTGAGTCACAGTACACTGGGAGATTACGGAGAGTTAGCATTATAGTACATTGAGGTTACTAGCTTGAGATACAGATATGATCAGTTATACAGACTACGTCGACGACGCAGGTGCAATGTTCGCCAGGTGCTGTATGCAGGCGTGCCACACTCAATTGATGAGGAGTACGTGTGCCGCATTACAATGTGCCGCGAACGATGTGCCGCGTTATCGAGCAGATGTTCACGAAAGGTAATTACCAATATGGCTAGTTATCCTCATTTGTACATATGCGTATCTCTGGAATCTTCCGTGTGTACCAACAACTGGAGTTTGCCCCACCCAACGTTCAGATTGAATATCAACAATCAGCCAGGAGGTGATGACCAGCACACTCAAGAATTATGTTTTGAGATCATGTGTAATCAGTGGAACACTTTATTTCAGGAAAGTGTCCATTCTCAGTCAGAAGTAATTAATAATTCACTTAATTGTGAATTGATGATTCCTCAGTTCAGATCAAAGTCTAATGTTCAGTATTCATTTCTGAATTCTCAGTTATATCGGCAAGTAAGTATAAGCTTCAAGTTAAGCTTGTACGTTCATTTTTAGTATTTCCGGGGACGGAAATATTTTAAGGAGGGTGGACTGTAACACCCTAAATTTTAATAATAAAGGAAAATACTAGCTTTTGATATAATCTAGCCTTTGTTAATAAATATTCATGTTAATGTTCAAGTCTAAATTATTCAGCTAAGTTAAGTTCCAAGTTCGATATTAAGTCAGAAATATGTCCGGTTAATTTATTTATTAACCGAGTCAATAAAGTAATTAATCTTAGTCCGTTTATATAAATAAATGGACATCAGTAAGTTGGGAATAATTAATTCAGTGATCGAAATAAATTTCGAAATAAGGTTCTGACCAAAATCATATAATTCAGGTAAAAATTCCTTATGTCAAGTTCCGTTTTCCTATACAACGGCGCATTCACATTGGTACACCGTCCATCAGTAATTAGGTAATGGTCATTAACCCTTGCTTAATTAACTTATTCAATGATTAACTAATTAATCATGATTAGCTTAAAAATAATCATGATTAGCTTAATGTTAATGATGATTAATTAACATTAATAAAGATTAGTTTAAGGTTAATCATGTTTAAAGGTAATCATGTTTAGCTTAACATCAAGCATGCTTAGCACGGCCATTAGTGCACATAAGCGCGTCCTTAGCACGCACTTAGCACTTAAGCCGAGCTTAAAGGCCGAGAGTTAATGTCTCCCAACATACATGTGGAGAATCATCATTAAAGGCCGAGAGTTAATGTCTCCCAACATACATGTGGAGAATCATCATTAAAAGTACACATGGCAGTGGGAGGAAGCCTTGGAAGGTGACTAAGCTCTTAGGTCATGTTTAAAGGTAATCATGTTTAGCTTAACATCAAGCATGTTTAGCACGGCCATTAGTGCACATAAGCGCGTCCTTAGCACGAACTTAGCACTTAAGCTGAGCTTAAAGACCGAGAGTTAATGTCTCCCAACATACATGTGGAGAATCATCATTACAAGTACACATGGCAGTGGGAGGAAGCCTTGGAAGGTGACTAAGCTCTTAGGGTGATGAGTAAGCATCCAATCGCCACTCTTGAGCTTTAAGCACACGGCCATTAGTGCACATAAGCGCATCTTTAGCACGCACTTAGCACTTAAGTCGAGCTTAAAGGCCGAGAGTTAATGTCTCCCAACATACATGTGGAGAATCATCATTATGAGTACACATGGCAGTGGGAGGAAGCCTTGGAAGGTGACTAAGCTCTTAGGGTGATGAGTAAGCATCCAAACGCCACTCTTGAGCTTTAAGCACACGGCACATGGTGCACGGCCATTGGCCGAGTTTTCATCACAATTTTCTTCAAGTTTCACCGTCCTATAAATCAACAGTTTGCGGTGAATTAATAGCTTATCACTTAAGCTATAAGTTCAGCATATATTAAGCACAATTAACTCATAACGCACGCACACGACAAAGAACACACGTACACGCATGGAATTAAGAAGAGCACGCACCATCTTGTGATTTCAGCGGAGCATTTAAGGAGGTATCATCATCATCCTCATTAATCCATGTTAATATGATCAGCTTAGAAGCATCATGTTCAGTTTGTGTCATTTAAGTCATGAAAGTTAAAATCTTTTTCGGTTTGATGCTTATATGTTATGACCGAATTAAGTTGAATTCCATTCGAACAACCCCGAGCAATTTATGTTTATTTGATCACTTTGGATCATTTTATAGTCAGTTAAGTCATGTTAGTCGAGAGAAGTTCATGTTCGGTCGAGGAATTGGCTTAACGCCGATTATACGCGCACGGTGTGCGTACCTCGGCACTCTGTTAGTCCATCGAGCAAAATCTGTAAATTTTGAGTAAAGTTAGTATGTGTGGTCATGTCAAGTAATATTATGTTGTTTCATGTTGAGTTGGTCGAGAGAAATCGCCAAACGGCCGGCAAGGGTCGGCCGTGGCCAAGCTGTCCACACATAGCGGCAGCAAGGCCGGTAGTTAGCCAGAGCAGCGGACAGCGTGTGCGTACGCCCGTAGGGCATCACACACAACCCTGCCCGCGCAGCAGTCCGCTGTTCACGCATGTGCACACCAGCAGTTCACTGCGCATGCCAGTGCGCACGAGCATGTACCCAGTCGCCTGCTGTGACGCACGGTAGCGCCCAGCAGCGCCAGTTGCACACAAGGCCA
>CACSLK010020059.1:4411-24929 GCA_902706635.1 Striga hermonthica
CGTATCTCCCTATCTCGCAAAATTTCGGCAACAACTGGAGAATTTCTTCCTAATTTGTCGATCAGTTGCAACAGATTTTATCCCTCGACCTATAAGATCGATCAAAGCTCTTGTACCTCACCTAATCTTCTTCGGCCTATCTCTCTTCTATTCCTTTTTGCGAAATCTTGCCCCTTCACGCTAATTGAGAGCAGATCGTGAAAACTTCGCTATATAAATTCACCCAACTCCTCCGGCTTTCAGCCACCACGCGTCGAGCCGCTGCGAACAGCGTCTACCGTGAGTCGCGAGCACCAGCAGGCCGGAATCTGAGAACCCAATCAAGAAATTGCCGTCGTCGCGTGCCTCTGTTCGTTCAAGCAACCCGCCGCTGTCCGCTATTGACGAGCTCTGTTCCGGCAACAACTCCTCACCATTAATTTCGGCGAGCAGCAGCCTCGCCGTCACCGACCCCTCAGCCGTCCAGTCCACGAGCAGCATCTCAGTTTGATCAACGAGCAGCCATTCGACGAGTTTCTAGTCCGAACTTTCAAAGAGTTTCGAGTGCCGTTCGTCGAGCTTTTGAGATTCTCCGTTCGTTATTTTTCCTTCGAGATTCCCGAAGTGAGGTATTCGGCGAACCTAGTTTTATGTGCTCGTGTATATTCGTTGATTATATCTGTGTTCGTCGAATCCTTTTCAAGTTAAATTGTTCGATTTAATTATTGGATCATATATCGTTTTGCTCGTGGAGTATTCGGGGATGATTGGAACTCTCGATTTCATAAACGTGTATACCGTTGTGTTGCTGTGTTATAGGTGTATAAGTTTGGAGTCTCGTTTTATCATTTTCGAGCCGTGTAATTACCGTTTTTAAACTCTGAATTTTGTTTTATATTGGAAAATTTCTTCGTAATGTTTCGAACTCTGAAAGAATTAGACTTGTACGAATTTTTGGAAACTATAGATCCTTAGTCGAATTCATATTGATCGTGTGGATTGTAGCAATCTGTAACTGCCAGATGAAACTTCTATATAGGCATATTGAATGTTACAGCTATGTTCTGTAATTTCGTTCCCTGTTGTTTTATTTCAAATTCACATGCGTTGTTGAAACATTTAGAACAAACGTTTTCATTAGATGTTGCAAGTGGGCGTGTGGTGCAGTGGTAACTGTGCTCATTTCCTTGTGCGAGGTCAAGGGTTCGAATCCTTCCTCTGCGTAGAGAATTTCTTTTTATTTGTTTGTCCCCAGAACAGGCGCGCGGGCCTTATAGCCCGATTCAGCCCGCGCGCGACCCGTACACTCCCCTCAGCCCTGGCCCGCGAGCAGCCCACCTCTGGCCCGCATGGCCTCAACCCTTGTGAGCTGTGGGCCAAGTTTTCCGGCCCAATAGCGTTCAAAACATGTCCCAATGCGGCCCAATTCGGTTTTTAAGCCATTTTGTGTTCTGGAAGTCCGTTTTTCGTACCGATTTCAATTTTTAAAAAATTGTTTTCAAATGAGAAAATTTGGGGAAAATTATTTTAAGTCCCGAGACTCCAAATTTAGTTCTTCGAGTCCCATTTTTATAAAATAAGAGAGTTCCAAGTCCACGAAAAATCCGAATTAAAACCCTTAAGTCTTAATTTTTATTAAGTATGGGTTTGTGTTAAACTCGAGTAGTGAGAGAGATTATTGATAAATTATCTCGCTTAAATGTAGGTATTTGACGAGTCGAGCCTCGACCTACGTACTTGCTTTTGTGTGATATTCTCCCTTGATTTCCAGGTGGGTTTATTTATAAAATTGTCTATGCTTGAATAGTGAAATTGTTTGCTTCCTTGGGTATGATCAAAGTATGAAATGTGAACATGTAACCTTCGGCGTGAGCTGTACCGGCCGTCGAGTGGTATCCCCGTGGTTATAGAACGTACCCGATGGGTAGTCTCCTTTATTAATGTATTGCAGACCTTGGCATGAGCCTTGGTCAGTGATGGATTTTCTGCCTAAAACCCTCGGGGTTGGCAGACCTGTCTAAGACCCTCGGGGTTGACAGTGAATTTCCCGTCTAAAAACCCTCGGGGTTGACGGATGACTCTCCTACTTTGGCAACGTTAGAGTTCCCGCGGGGAGACGATACGTGGACCAAATATAGTTTATTCTGATAGGTGTGCATATGAGATATGTAATGGACTCTGGATAGGAGATGGGAAAGATTTGATTGTCTATGTTCATACTTGTGACCATGCCATATTTACTTTCTGTACCCATTTAATATAACTGTTCATTGCATAGTGGTGAGCACAACGGATTCCATCTGTGCTCATCCCCACCTGCTCTTCATGGATGCAGGTTGAGCCGGCGGTTGCATGGCGGCGAAAGACGAGTGGTGGTCGGTTATCTGACCAGACCTTATTATATAGCTTCCGCTTTGCTATATATAATATGGTTACTTTTGTCATTATGTCGAACTTTGGATTATTTATGATTTGAGAAATTTGAATACTGGTTTGGGGAGATGCCCCGTTTGCTAATGATTGATTTCGAAACTTTGTTTAGAACCATGTGAAAGTGGTTTCAATTTAACTCTGGATAATTGATGATGTTTAAATTACTTGCGAGTAATTGATAATTCGTAAATGTTGTTTATATGTCGAGTAACGCCAAATGATTTATGAAAAGAATTTCGAAAAATTTTCGTTGACTTTTTGAAAAGCTTTTGACTTTTGTCAAATAAAAGTGGGGCGTTACAGTATGGTATCAGAGCAGGTCTACGTTTCTGTAGACTGCTTAACTTTGATCTATGTGCATATATGATTATTTGAGTTAAGCATCGACCACTCGTCTTCGTCATGCCGCGCTGCTCAAGGTATGTAAGTCATAAGTATCACTGAGATCATTATGAAATGTTTGTTATTCATGATTGCTTATGAATGCGCTAAACCGGGGCTTAGGATCTATCCACCTTTAAATGCGAACTCTAGTGTTTAATGGTGAACTCTAGACTTCTAGTATATTGATTATATTGTTTGTTTTGTGTTCGACTTATTCAATGTAGAAGTATGAATACTCGCAACAACCGTAACCGTCAGGCATCCGCGCAACCGTCTCCGCCCCGTCAGCACCAGGCCCCTCCGGCCATGGATCTTACTCAGCTTATCGTCCAGTTTCAGAGAATGAATGCACCAACTTTCGCGGGGACTGAGAACCCCACAGCGGTGCTGGAGTGGATCAAAGAACTAGATAAGATCTTCGCTGTGCTTCCCCTCCCTGACCGTCAGCGAGTGTCCCTAGCAGCTTATCAGATGAAGGAGGACGCTTCCGACTGGTGGATTGACCACTGGGCTCGGAGGCCAGAGGCGGAGCTTCATGCACTCACTTGGGAGCAAATGAAGACGATGGTGCATAGCAAGTTCCTTCCCTAGAGCTTCTGGGACAGATTGGAGCATGAGTTTTACCACTTGCAGCAGGGTAGCTCCACGGTGGATGAGTATATCCGCACCTTCACCCGCATGTGCCTTTTTGCGGGATGCAGTGAACACCGATGCCAAGAAGGCCCGTAAGTTTCTCAAGGGGCTCAACCAGAAGATCCGTGAACTGGTGGGAAGTCACGGACTGATGTCCTATGCAGATACCGTGAGTCGGGCTCAGGAGGTCGAGAGCTGTCTCATTCCGTTAGCTCCAGTTCCTTCTTATTATCATGCTTTTCAGCCGTCTCAGACCGTTGTCCAGCACGCTCAGCCCATCTCATCTGTGCAGCCCGGTTCTAGTTCGGGCAAGAGGAAGGCAGATTCCCATCGGGATAACCGAAAGGAAAAGCGTGGAGCACCAGATCGCCGCGAACCCCACCCCATAGTCCAGGCTCAACACCCGAAGTGCACCAATTGTGGCCGTCGCCACCCCGGGCAATGTCGCTATCAGCAGAAGGTTTGTTTCACTTGTTTGCGCCCCGGTCATTTCCGCAATGAGTGCCCCGAGGCTCGACCGCAGCAACAACAGCCGCAACAGCAGCAGCTGCCATGACTGCCTCAGCAGTAGTGAGGCTAACCATGGAATCGTGAAGTCGTATCAACCTTATTTTTATTTTCTTAGTTTTGCTTTTCTTGGAAACTTTGCAAGCCTTGTTTTATTTCCTTTCGCTTAGCATACTATTTGAAATTGCGTTTGAGACTCCGTTATGTTGAATTTCAGTACTTTGGAATCTTCTGTTGCTTTCTCTTCCGTTATATGGGATGGGATTTCAGATGGAGTTAAATATTTTAATTCTTTTATGATCCTTATCTATTCTCGTAAATTGAGAACCTTGTGTTGTGATGCCCCTAATTCAATATGAATTAGAAGTCGGGAAGTGTTGTTCCACTTTAAAAGATTTTGAGAATCTTTTTAAGGAGGGTAGCCGTGCCTGGTGCAGGCACATCGTGAAGTACATGGCCGTCTTCGCTTTTGATATTCGAAATTGTTGAAGCTTATTTAGGACTGCCGGCACGGTTAGCTACTTGAGCAAGAGCTGACGTGACGGCCGACACTGTTTGTCGGAAGAGTCAAATGAGCTTAGCGTTTCATTATTCGGAAGTGAACGCTATGTTTGGGATTATTCCCGGTTGAGGAACCGATCCTCGTTTCTTTGGGTAGTTTTACTCGACCTCTATTGTTGTTTGTTCGACGGAGACTGTGTTGATCAGGGAAGGTGGTGAACTTGGAACTCGGTTTATGCCTATATTTGAAATTTTTAAAACTATTAAAGCTGTTCTATGCTTGCATGATGGGAGAAATCATTTTTTTCATTAAACCCCAAATTGTTGTCGTTCAAAATTTTGTGGAAAACCCTTGTTCCTCCCAATTACCTTGGAAATGTTTACTTTTGATTTGGTGAAATTCTTCTTAAGACCTCGAACCCAAAGCCGGCCCTGGCCGGGTGTAGCCACGCGAAGTGGTGGCCGAGCACGCATGTCCGTGCTGAGAGACGTAAGGCTAGTGCACGGCCGACCGTTGACTCGCACGTGAGCTGCAGCCGCCATCACCGAACGCCAAACTCATCATGTCAGTACGTACGGCCAAACCTTGACCTTGTAGTTGCTCTCCGAACAGGTACACACCTGCGTCCCAGCGCCCCACTTATGCAGCGCCAGCGAGTGTGCCACCTCTCGGGGGACAGTGCATCGACCATACCGTTGATTCATTTTTGAACCGTTCGACCAGTTTCTGTACCGGAATGTGATGGGAAACCCCTTGAACTTTCTTTTTTTCTGAACCTTGAACTGAGAGATCCAAGTTCCACTGAACCAATGTATGAATTCCCTAATCACTTAATTCTCGATTAAGTGAGTTTGTCGATTATTGCTTAGCCGTAAGAGGGATGTCCCTCGAGACGGAAGGAATTTGAGGTGCTTCATTGTCGAGCGGAGTCTCGAGTCTCGATTGGAGACTATCCAATCACTGTGGGATTGATGTTGTATTTTAGAATTTGGATGTTTTAGTTTCGAATTCCGAGGACGGAATTCCTTTTAAGGTGGTTAGACTGTAATGCCCCGTTTATTTGTGAAATAGTTGAGATTATTTGTTTATTTATTTATTTCATTAATTGTTATGTTATTACTTATTATTAAATGCCTAATTGCTATTATTATTATTATTATTTTTATTTTTATTATTATTATTATTATTATTATTATTATTATTATTATTATTATTATTGTTATTATTATTATTTGCATAATTGTACTATTAATAAATAAATTGTGTGTATTATAAATATAATTATTCCGGTTTTATTTTATTAAATCGAATCGAGCGAAAATTTTTATTATCGCGTTGTATCCCTTCAAGCCCGATTAAATTGGTCCCGACCTAATTTGAGTTATATTCGTAGGCTTTTATACCATTATAATTTTCAGCCCAAAATATTAAAATTGAGGCCCAAATCATTGTATATAATTGTTTGGCCCGTTGGATGCAAATCTGCAACATTATCTTCTTCCCAGAGAGACCAAGTCATCTCCCGTATCTCCGTATCTCGCAAAATTTCGGCAACAACTGGAGAATTTCTTCCTAATTTGTCGATCAGTTGCAACAGATTTTATCCCTCGACCTATAAGATCGATCAAAGCTCTCGTACCTCACCTAATCTTCTTCGGCCTATCTCTCTTCTATTCCTTTTTGCGAAATCTTGCCCCTTCACGCTAATTGAGACCAGATCGGGAAAACTTCGCTATATAAATTCACCCAACTCCTCCGGCTTTCAGCCACCACGCGTCGAGCCGCTGCGAACAGCATCTGCCGTGAGTTGCGAGCACCAGCAGGCCGGAATCCGAGAACCCAATCAAGAAATCGCCGTTGTCGCGTGCCTCTGTTCGTTCGAGCAACCCGCCGCTGTCCGCTATTGACGAGCTCTGTTCCGGCAACAGCTCCTCACCATTAATTCCGGCGAGCAGCAGCCTCGCCGTCACCGACCCCTCAGCCGTCCAGTCCACGAGCAGCATCTCAGTTTGATCAACGAGCAGCCATTCGACGAGTTTCTAGTCCGAACTTTCAAAGAGTTTCGAGTGCCGTTCGTCGAGCTTTTGAGATTGTCCGTTCGTTCTTTTTCCTTCGAGATTCCCGAAGTGAGGTATTCGGCGAACCTAGTCATATTTATGTGCTCGTGTATATTCGTTGATTATATCTGTGTTCGTCAAATCCTTTTCAAGTTAAATTGTTTGATTTAATTATTGGATCATATATCGTTTTGTTCGTGGAGTATTCGGGGATGATTGGAACTCTCGATTTCATAAACGTGTATACTGTTGTGTTGCTGTGTTATAGGTGTATAAGTTTGGAGTCTCGTTTTATCGTTTTCGAGCCGTGTAATTGCCGTTTTTAAACTCTGAATTTTTTTTTTTTTTGGAAAATTTCTTCGTAATGTCTCGAACTCTGAAAGAATTACACTTGTACAAATTTTTGGAAACTATAGATCCTTAGTCGAATTCATATTGATCGTGTGGATTGTAGCAATCTGTAACTGCCAGATGAAGCTTCTTTACAGGCATATTGAATGTTACAGCTATGTTCTTTAATTTCGTTCCCTGTTGTTTTATTTCAAATTCACAGGCGTTGTTGAAACATTTAGAACAAAAGTTTTCATTAGATGTTGCAAGTGGGCGTGTGGTGCAGTGGTAACTGTGCTCATTTCCTTGTGCGAGGTCAAGGGTTCGAATCCTTCCTCTGCGTAGAGAATTTCTTTTTATTTGTTTGTCCCCAGAACAGGCGCGCGAGCCTTATAGCCCGACTCAGCCCGCGCGCGACCCGTACACTCCCCTCAGCCCTGGCCCGCGAGCAGCCCACCTCTGGCCCGCGTGGCCTCAACCCTTGTGAGCTGTGGGCCATGTTTTCCGGCCCAACAGCGTTCAAAACATCTCCCAATGCGGCCCAATTCGGTTTTTAAGCCATTTTGTGTTTTGGAAGTCCGTTTTTCGTACCGATTTCAATTTTTTTAAAAAATTTTTCAAATGAGAAAATTTGGGGGAAATTATTTTATGTCCCGAGACTCCAAATTCAGTTCTTCGAGTCCCATTTTTATAAAATAAGAGAGTTCCAAGTCCACGAAAAATCCGAATTAAAACCCTTAAGTCTTAATTTTTATTAAGTATGGGTTTTGTGTTAAACTCGAGTAGTGAGAGAGATTATTGATAAATTATCTCGCTTAAATGTAGGTATTTGAGGAGTCGAGCCTCGACCTACGTACTTGCTTTTGTGTGATATTCTCCCTTGATTTCCAGGTGGGTTTATTTATAAAATTGTCTATGCTTGAATAGTGAAATTGTTTGCTTCCTTGGGTATGATCAAAGTATGAAATGTGAACATGTAACCTTCGGCCTGAGCTATACCGGCCGTCGAGTGGTATCCCCGTGGTTATAGAACGTACCCGATGGGTAGTCTCCTTTATTAATGTATTGCAGACCTTGGCATGAGCCTTGGTCAGTGATGGATTTCCTGCCTAAAACCCTCGGGGTTGGCAGACCTGTCTAATACCCTCGGGGTTGACAGTGAATTTCCCGTCTAAAAATCCTCGGGGTTGACGGATGACTCTCTTACTTTGGCAACGTTAGAGTTCCCGCGGGGAGACGATACGTGGACCAAATGTCGTCTATTCTGATAGGTGTGCACATGAGATATGTAATGGACTCTGGATAGGAGATGGGAGAGATTTGATTGTCTATGTTCATACTTGTGACCATGCCATATTTACTTTCTGTACCCATTTAATATAACTGTTCATTGCATAGTGGTGAGCACAACGGATTCCATCTGTGCTCATCCCCACCTGCTCTTCATGGATGTAGGTTGAGCCGGCGGCTGCATGGCGGCGAAAGACGAGTGGTGGTCGGTTATCTGACCAGACCTTATTATATAGCTTCTGCTTTGCTATATATAATATGGTTACTTTTGTCATTATGTTGAACTTTGGATTATTTATGATTTGAGAAATTTGAATATTGGTTTGGGGAGATGCCCAGTTTGCTAATGATTGATTTCGAAACTTTGTTTAGAACCCTGTGAAGGTGGTTTCGATTTAACTCTGGATAATTGATGATGTTTAAATTACTTGCGAGTAATTGATAATTCGTAAATGTTGTTTATATGTCGAGTAACGCCAAATGATTTATGAAAAGAATTTCAAAAAATTTTTGTTGTCTTTTTGAAAAGCTTTTGACTTTTGTCAAATAAAAGTGGGGCGTTACACTCCGACTCTTGTTTAGTTACCCACATCAAACATTGTTGGTATGTCTCATTCTGATCATCGGGGTCATACGTCGCGCGATGGCCACAGTCGTAGTGCCGCCCAATCCGCTAGACGACAAGCCGCAGTTCCGACCGTACCAGATTATGCGGTGTTGTTCCAAAATCCAGAGTTTGCCGCCCTGATGGCTCAGACAATCCCTGGAACGTCAACGGTCGCACCAAGACATTCCATAATACCCACAACTCCCGCCAATCAACAGAATCAACCAGGGCGACAAGACGGGGGCAGAACTACCTCTCACGCCACATCTCAACCTCGCAGTCGAACATCACAGCTGCGTCCGGAGAAAACTACACGCCACGCCGATGTTGGGAGTGTTCCCCTTGTGAATCCTCACGAAGAAACTGCCGAGAGTCAGTCTGGACATTCACGACATTTGCCACCACAAACACGACACCAGATTACCTCCAACCCGGCGCAGACCGACCTTCATCAGCAGATTGAGAGAAACCGAGCTCGCCAGGAATCATCTGAACTTGAAACGTTGCGATGAAGAATCGCCGAATTGGAAAGTCGGCAAAGAATGCCTGAAGACCCTCCTCGACGGGCCTCGACCTCGGCGCAAGTATACCTAGAAGCCGACTCCCCTCTGATGCAAGAACTCACTTCGGAACCTGTACCCGGAAAAGTTAAAGGTCCTCAAATCGGGTTATACAATGGGACTTCGGACCCCGACTCACACCTCGGTCACTACACATCGTGGATGGACCTGCATGGGGCCTCAGACGCACTTCGGTGTCGCATGTTTTCTCTAACGCTGGGCCTCGCGCTCAAAAATGGTACCACTCTCTTCCTCCTCATTTTATTTGGAAGTGGTAACAATTGAGGTCAGCTTTCCGATCTCACTTCATCGGGGCCCAAGTTTGTTTGATTCCGAAAGAATCTCTTGCGAATGTGACTCAAAAAGACGATGAAAGCGTCAAGGATTATATTGCACGATTCAATGACCGAGTTCAAAACATGGAGTCCTGTCATCCTGAAACTCTGCTTGTTATGGCTATCGCCGGGCTGAAACCGAACTCAATTTTTCGCTGGACATTGTGTCAAAATAAGCCAAACACCTTTCAAGAATTCGTTGTTCGAGCTCAACAACATATCATAGCCGAGGAAGCCATGTCGGTCCCCGACTTTAATTTTAATCTGAAGTCATCTAAGGCGGGAACCGACGAGAAAAAGAAAAATAAATTTTTCGACAAGCAAAACAAGGCTCAATTTAGAGGACCTCCCCGAGGAGATGCCAATGACCCTGAAATTAGAGCAACTCGGAAATAATATGCAACCGATGTAAAATCCGATTATCAAACCGTGTATTCAACTGGGCTACCACCATATATGAAGAAATCAAAGGGAAAGGCATCCTGCCTGATCCCAAACCACTTCGGATGCCCGAGGAGAAATTGGACAAATCTCGATATTGCGATTATCACAAATTGCCAGGGCACAATACTGATGAATGTTTGAGTCTATTAGCTGCCTTGTTATGTTTAATCGGTCATCCGCAGCTCAGGAAATTCTATAGCAATACTGATCCTAAAAAACGAGGGCCACGACGTCAAATGGAACCATATGATGAAGACGACGAGGAAGACCGGGCTGTTATGCCTAAACGCATCCGGCAAGGAGATAAAGAAGTATTTATGTTCTCCTCGGAAACACTTGATTCCAATTCAACTGGAACCTCCCGGGGACGCAAGCGAAGCCGATCTCCTAGCTCGATGCAAATCACTGTCCATCGTATAAATACCAACAACACCCAGAGTACCTTATCCCGTCGACAAATCAAGGCCTACGCCCGACAAGCTTACAACTCTGGAAAAAAAGTGTACACCACCGATTTGCGGGACATTCTAAATAATCGGAACTGTCCCATAACTTTCAATATGGAAGATGCGAATCATTTTCCACACCCTCACTCTGACGCACTTGTCATTACCGTTCCGATATGTGGAATCCTAGTGCATCGTGTTATGGTCGATACTGGGGACTATTCAAGCATTATGATGCTAAAAGCCTTTGATAAAATGGGACTTGATCTAGCGGATATCCGACCTTGTAATAATCAGATACAGGGATTTAACGGGAGCATTTCGAAGCCCATCGGCGAAATCACCTTGCCTGTCAGATTTGGCACTTTTGAGAATGTCACCAAGCTTATCATGGAAACTTTCAAAATTCTTGACATCAACAACGAGTATAACGCTATCATCGGGAGAACTGCTTTGTACAAACTTCGAGCTGCAGTTTCCATTTTTCATTATGCGTTAAAATTCCTGAGAACACGAGGCGAAGGGACACATTTCGGAGATCAAAGAGAAGCACGAGAACATGTCACTTTCATACCGGCCCCCAGAGTCTATTCCACCACTCCGGTCAATGAAGAAAACTCCATGCCACAAAACACCTCGGATAATACGGATCCTGAGGAATCGAACTGCAATGCCGTTGTTTCCCCCACCTCGGATCCTTTATCTGAAGACCGAGGTAGACGGCCTGGAAAGGAGCCATTCATAGAAGAGGATGAATTAGATCCAAGAACTCAGTATAAAGAAAAAGGTCGAAGTGATCGAGCCGAGCCTGGAGAAGAAGTAGAGTTGATATATATCGACGAACCAATTTTCCAAAAATCAGTGCGTATTGGAAGTCATCTCCAAGAGCCTCTCCGGTCAGAGCTCATCTCATTTCTCAAAAGTAACTAGGATGTTTTTGCTTGGAAACACGAAGATATGAAGGGCATTGACCCCGGCGTCGCTAGCCACAAGCTAAATCTTGACCGAACAGTCTGGCCGGTTGTCCAAAAGCGGTGAAAACTGGAGCCAGACCGTCAGAAAGCGTTAGAGGAGGAAGTCAAGAAACTCATTGACAATAAATTCATTAAGGAAGCCAAGTAACCGACATGGGTCTCAAACCCAGTCCTTGTCAAGAAGAGTAATGGCCTTTGGAGGTTATGTATCGACTTCTCCGATTTGAATAAAGCGTGCCCAAAAGACAGTTATCCACTTCCACACATAGATTATATGGTCGATGCCACCTCGGGACACGAGCTAATGAGCTTCATGGACGCCTACTCCGGTTATAATCAAATTCCTATGGACCCCGAGGATTTGGAGCATACCTCGTTTTATTCAGCACGAGGTTTATATTGCTATACCATGATACCGTTCGGATTAAAAAATGCCAGAGCCACTTATCAGCGTCTTGTCAATAAGATGTTTGCCAAATTGATCGGCCAAACCATGGAAGTCTACGTAGACGATATGCTCGTGAAGTCGGTGAACGCTTCCAATCACGTCACCCATCTGCAGGAAATGTTTAACATACTTCGGTCTTATTCCATGGTTTTAAATCTAAAGAAATGTACTTTCGGGGTCAAGTCAGGGAAATTCCTCGGTTACATGGTCAGTCAACGAGGGATTGAGGCCAATCCGGCTAAGATCAAAGCCATTCAAGATTTAATTCCCCTGACCTCGGTCAAAGGCGTACAGGCCCTAACTGGCCGACTTGCTGCACTCGGTCGGTTCATCTCCAAGTCGACAGATCGTTGCAAACCTTTTTTTGAAGCCATCAAAAAAAGAAGACATTTTGAATGGACTGAGGAATGCCAGCAAGCTCTCATTAGCATTAAAGACACTCTCTCATCTCCTCCAACGTTACAAAAGCCGAAACCCGAGGAAATGCTGTTTCTGTACCTCAGAGTCAGTGACTTAGCGATCAGTGCTGTTTTGATACGTGAAGAAGGGGTGTTACAGTCACCTATTTATTATGTCAGCAAGGCCTTACATGATGCCAAATTTCGTTATCCCCCAATGGAGAAATTGGCATTCGCACTTGTTATCGCTGCTCGGAAATTGCGACCTTATTTCTAGGAACATTATATAACTGTCCGTACTTCGTATCCGTTACGACAAGTCTTGCACCAACCTGACATTTCGGGACTTATAATAAAATGGACAGTTGAACTCGGACAATTCGACATCCATTATCAACCAAGGACTGCGATCAAGGCACAAGTCTTATCCAATTTTATTGTCGAATTCACGCCAGCGGTAGAAGTTCACGACGACAACCAACCATGGGTTTTCTACATTGACGGATCTTCTACAGCAAACCGAGCAGGTGCAGGAATAGTCTTGGCAAACCCGAAGAATCGATTATTCTGTCATTCAGTGAAATTTCTCTTCCCTGCAACCAACAATGAAGCCGAATATGAAGCTTTGCTGTCCGGATTGAATTTAGCTGAATCCATGAACGTGAAACAACTCAAAGTCTTCCCAGACTCTCAACTCCTTGTCAACCAAATCAATGGCTCATATGAAGTCAAGGAACCCCGGTTAACACCGTATTTGTCTTTGGTAAAAAGGAAGTTATCGAAATTCTCCGCCGACGTTGAACACATTCCTCGAACTCTTAACGTTCAAGCAGACGCCTTGTCCCGTCTAGCATCATGTACCGGGATGGAGAGCGTGGAGTATGTCCAAGTCGGACAGCAAGAACAACCGTCGACCCTCCTTTCTGAAGTCGCGGTCATTGATCCAGTGACGTCGCAAAAACCTCCGACTTGGATGGATCCGATTATTCATTACTTGGAGACTGTGACCTTACCCTCAGACCCTAAAGAAGCTCGTGCACTCCGGATTCGAGCAGCTCGGTATACACTGGACAACGGAACTTTGTTCAAATGAGGATACTCTGTCCCACCTTTAAAATGTCTAAATGAATCTGAAGCACGTCATGTTCTCGAAGAAGTGCACGAAGGAATTTGTGAAAGTCACCCCGGTGCTCAAGCTTTGTCCTACAAGATTTTGCGGTAAGGTTACTATTGGCCCTCTGAAAACCGATGCCACTACGTGGGTCCGGAAATGTCCGAAGTGCCACTTTTTGCACCCAACATTCATCAATCCCCTGAAGAACTCAAGTCGATTTACAGTCCATGGCCTTTCGCCAAATGGGGGATTGACCTCATTGGTCCCCTACCGACCGGAAAAGGTGGCGTCCGATTTGACATTATTGCGGTTGACTACTTCACCAAATGGGCCGAAGCCGAACCATTAGCCACGATAACTGAACAGAAAGTTGTTGACTTTGTATGGAAGTCCATTATTTGCCGCTTCGGAATATCGAACTCCATCATCACCGACAACGGTCGATAATTCGAAGGCAAGCGGCTTGAATCTCTTTGCGAAGAATAAAATATCAAACACCTTTTCTCTTCTCCCTACCATCCGCAGTCCAACGGCCAAGTGGAAGCCGTTAATAAACTCATAAAGAATGGCCTCAAAACTCGACTTGATGCTGCCAAAGGGGCCTGGCCAGAAGAATTACCGCACGTCTTGTGGGCTTATCGAACAACTACCAGAACTTCCACCGGTGAAACTCCATTTTCACTCACTTACGGTTCAGAAGCCGTGGTCCCAGACGAACTCGGTGAACCGACTTACCGAATACAGCATTTCACTGAAGAGTCCAACTCGGACAACATGAAGGCTAACTTGGATTTGCTTGAAGAAAACCGAACCCATGCGGAACTAAAAAATGCTACTTACAAGCATAGAAGCGAAAGATATGTTAATTCTAAACTCAAGCCTCGTTCATTCCGAGTTGGTGAACATGTCCTCAAGCGCATCATGGGACCTGACCTCGGTCCACTGAAACCAAAGTGGGAAGGACCTTTCCAAATCATCGAAGTCCTATCCCAGGGGGCCTACCGAATTGCTCACCGTGATGGAACTCCGCATCAGTATCCGTGGAATGCTGTTTTCCTAAAGAAGTTTTATCAGTGAGCAGTCGGAAGTCAGGTAGCCGACTCTCCCTTTGAACGGACCTTCTTTTTGTCTATATAAGGAAATCAAGACACCTTTTTGATGTAATGAAAGTTTAAAGACTTTCACTTTTGAAATCCGAGCTACAGTTCGGTACCGATGTAAAATACTTTGAAACTCGGTTCTATTAATATTTTGTACCGATATATACATTGCGACACTCGGTCTCGCTGATACCCCGTAATCTATCCAAACCCTACGCATGCTTTGGTTGGGGTTGAAGCTCGTCCACGTCATTTCAGCAAACATGGTTTGACGGGTCCCGATATCCACCGAATATGAAATAAACAAATCGGTTGGGGCCATTCTATAATCGAACACTGACGAAGTTTGGTAAACTCTGCTTGTTTTATGCACGGCATGGAATGTGTTTAAGTCTTGCAAATTCATAAGTAAGTTTGCATACTGACTTACACTATTAGCCGACTTCATTAAAAAAGAGGTCAACGTGGAACTCAGAAATTCATTTTTATTAAAAAACCTACAACTCGGATTTATCTTTTTAGCCGAGCTAAAGGGTATATTTAATGTACGCATCGAGTTCAGTACACTTGGCCCAAATACTGACATTCGCACAACAAATATAAACGAAAAGTAAAAATTACGCGAATACATCAAATTCATATTTATATTAAGTCGGGAAAGTTCAAAATTATATATTTCCTACTAAGGATGCCAACATACTGGCACTCCGACTACATACTTCGAAAATAGTAAACGAAAAACATAAAAATAAGAGCATTCAAGAACTTCAAGAAGCATCATTCTTATCCTCGGCATCGTGGCCAGCACCACTGCTTTCTCCGACTTCCATCCCGGTGGACAATCGCTCCAAGACTGCCGCTTCCTTCGCCTTGGCCGCGGCCTTAATAGCTGCATTCGACACCGGGACGAGCTCATCACGCGGATCTCGCACCTTGTCAGATTGGTCCCCAGCCGGCGTGACGACTTTAATAATCTCGACCTCCCTGTCCGTCGACTTAGCCTTCTCCTTGATATAAGCCTCGACTTTACTGCGGATCTGCTCAGGGTCATGTCTTCGAAGTTTTGCTCAACCTCTACATCGGCAAGAGTCGTATTATATATGTCGGACAACTTCTTTCTTTTTTTTCTTCTCCCTCTCCAAAATCAGATTGACGTAAGCGCGTCGGAGGAGAGCTGCCCTATCTTTGGAAAGTGGTGGCAGCTCGGGGTTCGTGGCCATTTCTTCAGCTCAGCGAAGCATCCAAACACAAAATTCCCGCTCGTCTTCGTCGGCCTCCACGTGCATGCTCTTGACCTCCATGTCAAAGCCATACTTTCCAAGTTTATGGAATAAGAAAAAGCACAGTTCATCAATATCATAGTAGCCAGCCATGTACCGTTCTATCACCCACCTGAGGTTGAGGCATGTGTTCATTTCTATCTCGAGGTCAGGCCCACCAACCTCATCGTCCATACCGACATTAGCAACCTCAACCTCGGCCTCATCACCGGACTTCGGTTCTGCGACCTCAACACTTTCTTTTCCAGCTTGGAAGCCAATCTCATACATGGCTTCACCATAAGATGACTTATCTTTCTCAAGTTTGGCCATCTCGGCTTGATGTGCATCCCATTGTCGACCCACTAGCTCACGGACCTCAGCACATTCCTTACGAGCTGCTTCATGCTCGGCCTTCTCCTCTGACAGCTTCTTCTCTGCCTCTTCAGCCTTGGCTTCCAAAGCCTTGGATGTTGTTCAGTGAAGGCAAGGCGCTCTTTAAGTTCGGCCACTTCGGTCTGAAAAGTCCCCTTCTCCTCGGACAAAGCCGAGATCTCAGTTTGCGCCACCTCCAACTGCACAACTTGTTCGGAAATTTTCTCATTCATGTCAGCCTCAACTTTGGCCATCTCCTCCTTCAGAGACGCAATCATCACATTTCGCTCAGTCACAGTTTGTTTCTTCCAATCCAACTGTGCCGCAATTCGGCTGTGATCATCTTCAGCAGCATCCAAACTGACTAGAGCCCGGCCCAAGCACGCCTTGGCATAACTTAATTTATTCACACTTAATAAGGAAGAGACGCCCACTTCGGACATCGAGTCCCATACCATCAAGGGCACACGTGTCGCGCTCTTTGCATTCTCCGGCATGTCGATCCTCGAAGACATGTGAGGAGATTTAACAGATTGAAATGTAGTATACCACTCCTCCACTACGCCTTCGGGCACCTTGACCTTGGCGGCTCTCTCGTCATCAATTGACAAAAATGATTTTTCAAACAAGGGCGACTCATCAACACCGTTTTCACCGGCTTTATGACCAGAGTCGTGCTTCTTTTTCGACCTCCTCTCCAACCCAGAGGAAGCTCCCACATCGGACCTTTTTACCAGCTTCCTCTTCTTCCTTCTCTCCGATTGATTGGACTCCACAGACTATGGAGGAGAGGGTAGCTTCCCCGGTTCCTCTCTCAGCACCTCGGTGTGCACAAGCTTGGTCATAGCTAACTCAGTCCCCATTACGTTTGGTTCAGGCTCAGCCTGATTGATCGCAACAGCATTCACAACTTGTTCCACCTCGGTAGGCGCAACTTCTTGCAGCAACTTCGGACTTTCTGGGACAGCAGCCGAGGTCGCACTTGACCCTGCTTCGGTCGACTTTCTGCCAGTAGTCTTTTGTCTGGCAGTTCTTTTCACCAAAGCACGAACTAAATCCCTCCTCATGATGTTGGTCAACCGAAGATCTCGACTCTTGCCAAACTTAGAGTGCAGATCCTTATTCGGATACTTACGCCTAAAGTCTTTAGCCTCTTTGACAGTTCGGTAGCCCAAAAATCCGAGGAGCGGATAATATACTGAATTAAAACATTAGATGGTCAAAATCACCAACAGCTATTTTACGCATATGAAAGCATCAGTAGAGCTACCAGACACTGAAATCCCTTACCGGGGTCAAATTTCAAAGTAGAGACTCCGAGAGATAAACCGACAGCTTCAAGCTTCGGATCTATCACAAGTTTTCGATAATCCCGGCTATCTTTGTCCAACTTGGCAAGCACAAATAACTTCCCGCCGAATTCCGGACTCAACTTCGGTTCCTTTTGCTTTGTCTTTTTTTCTACAAAGGCCAAAAGTTCCAACCTGTTAGTACACAGAACAAAACCGACATCAGAAAAATAAACAAGGACTGAATGCTAAAATAAACTCACTTGCTCCGGAATGAATTAACATCGGGATCGTCATCCCATCAATTCGAGGTTCATGGAAAAAGCTCTAAGATTGCCATTCACCCCCAACCCATAACCACTCTTCCTGGAAGCCATGAAGAGTCTCCGGTATGTCAGTTATTATCTCACCGACCTGCAGACCATGTTGCGGTTTCGCTCCGGCAAAGAAACAGCATGAAAATTCTGCAACTCTCCTCCTCGGGCTCTTCTTAAAAGCAAATATGCTCCTTATTTCATCACATGATGGCAGACCCTCACCCCTCTCGTGTAACAACACCATCAATAAACTGTTGGGGGTAATCTGACACAACGGTAAACCCCAACTTCGGAGGTATTCTGTAATTAAACTCGATAACGGGAATCTCAGTCCCGACCTCAGACTCTCTGCAAAAACACCGACACAACCCAAAGGAGGACTGGTTATCCTCTCCCCCAGGTAAGGTGCGAAAATTTTTACCGAGGGCAGAATCCGAACTTGATCTTGGAGCATCACCACGTCGGCGTCAGTTAAAATGCTGGGCTTGCCCTCAAAATCGACTGCGGGATCAGGCCATTTCCTCACCGGCCTCCTCCAGTGAGGCACCTCGATTTCAGCCGCATTTTCCTCGACCACACAGTCGCCGTCCTCATCATTCGGCTCGATATGTAAGTGCCTCACCAACATCGGATCCCACCGATAATATTCGAATGCTAGTTCGACCAATTCCGAATCATGATACACCTCTAGTGGAACAGAATCCGTACTAGAAGAACTTACAATTGCCTTACCCTTTCCTTTCGACGCCATCGAACAAAAAGAAAACGCAGAACAGGGAAATAGAATAAAATCAACAATAAAGCTTACCAAGGAATCAACAAGCAGACAATCACGTACGAAGAAGGAATCACAATTTCGCGGAAGAAGTGCACTAGCAGTTTGCAAGAATTTAAAGATGAATGCAAAATGAAGAAAGTTCGATCACAAATTGCGAAGCCCTATTTATGACCTCCGATTTCTGACCGTTGGAGATCTCAATTAGGGGCGCGTGCAACCGATGCGACCCCTAATTCCAAACGGTGTCATTCTTTCATCTAACAGAAGTCTACTGTACACGTGGCACCCTATTAAAGACGACCGTTATTTCATTTAAGATCATTACGGTGCGACCTTTCACATTGAGTATTAATTCGTCGACTGTTACTTCTTTTCAGATTCCTCCCTTTACTGTCCAGACGACAACAGATTTTTTTTTTTTGCCAAGTGTTCTTACCTCAGAAACCAGCTCCAACTTTGGAATACACGATCCACTTCGGTTACCTCAAGCACATTGGAGTACCGAGAACAAAAATGCCTAGCCTCCAGTTTCTTATCGATTCGAAGCCTCAAGTTGTTCTGCAATATCGACAACCATCACTCCGTATGCCTGCTGATATTGGGGGCCTCTCTGTTATCATCTGACTCGGCAATCCACTATTAAGAGCCTTGAACAGCGTCTTAGACAAATTTAACACCAACACCGACAAGACCCAAAGTCACCCTGGTTCATACGACAAATCGATATAACCGCAGAAAACCGGAGTGATTATTTCCCACCGAGGTCACCCCAAACCGAGATCAAACACGAACCGAGGTCACCACCTCCTAAAGCAGGTGACAAGGCGCCTACACACCATTCTCACAAACTATGAGACCTGTCATCATTCAAGTGGGACCCTATGACCCTGCCGCCCATCAAAAAGTAGCTTTATAGAAAAAAGCAACGCATGGATCCTGATATGTATATCAAAAAGTTACTATAAATAGAGAACTGATAGTACTTGTACGGGATTCGATTCCTAAACTAAACATCTTCACTATGAAACACGAAACAGCTCATAGAAGCTTTTCACCTTGGTTCATCTCGGACCGGGTGTAATGACCCAACTTCTTGTTAATAAAAATGATGTATTTTCTTTTATTAATTCCGTTCATTTTCAGCGAATACGTTCGACGTTAAGTCGAAAAGTTTATCCAGTTAATTATTAACCGAGTCAAATTCGATAATTAATTTCCGAACCGTTTATTCTATAAATGGACATTATTAATCAGGATTAATTATTAATAGTTAAGCATGTTCGGAATTTAATGTCAAAGTTATGTTGAATCATGAGTGCACAAGGTACACTATGCACGCTCATTGTGCGTAGTCACGCGTGTAGCTCGCGCAGCGCACGACATTGCGCATAGCACAAGCCATCACGCCCTAAGTACGCTTATATTACACTAAGCTCAATGATCAACCAAAGCAAGTCCCAAATGTTTTCCTTAAGATTGCCGTCCAAGATAAGTGTTGGGTGTGCAAGTGGTGTGGTGAATCACCTACTTGCTTGCACACACGGCACGACACGGACGCACGAGTGATGACTACGCCGTGCATGTCCGCCACCTCGGCAACGACTAAGCAAAATCAGCCCAACACCTCAGCCACATTTTGGGGCACATGTAATCAAAGGAAATGTTGTCATCATTCACCTCCTTTGACCCAACTTAACCTTTGGGTTTTACCCTTTTAAATAACCGAGCGTTTGGTCATTCTTCCCATGCATTTCATGCACCAAACAAGCTAAACTTCAGCGTATTAAAAGAGGGAAAATAGTAAGGAAAATATTGTGGAAAAATAGTACAAAAATAGCTAAGGAAAGAGGGAGCAAATGAGAAGCAAGAATGTCCGCGACCAAGCACCATACACGCACGCACATCATCGTGCATTCCACATCTGAACGGAAGGGTACATTCTTGTTTACCCTCTCTTTA
>CACSLK010020075.1:0-10208 GCA_902706635.1 Striga hermonthica
TGATTATTCTTCCCTACTTGGAGTGCAAGTCAAGGCACAAGATCCCCTAGTTATTTTTTTCCTTATTGCTTTATAATTTCTAAATTAGTTAGGACACTTAATATTATATTGCTTTATTAGTTCCCTAGTGATATAAGATATTATACTGGACCCGGTTTAATGGATAAAGCGGATACATATTGGAGGATAAGCCCACTAAGACATCTAAGCCCAACGATAGGGGTCAAGCCCAACAATAGGGGTCAAGCCCAACAATAGGGGTCAAGCCCAACTTGGGCCCAAAAGGTACACCCCCACCTATAAAAGGGGGCCAAGGTACCTCATTCTCTCATCCTCTATTCATTGATTACTACACACTCTCTCTCTTGATGTGAGGACTGACTTAGGCATCGGAGGCCCGATGTCGGGGCCACCCCCGGTGTTGGGTTCTGCAGGTACGGAGGCCGTTCGAGGTGAAGGAGCCCGGGTGAAACTTATTCACTTCATTTGGCGCCGTCTGTGGGACTTTCGTTTGAGAAGTTGTGTTTGAAGCTCAGCTATGGCGGACGGAATCCCCAAAAATTTGCAATCGACGTTCGACGACGCTTGGACGACGAGTAGGCCGTTCGGACAAGGCCCTCCTCCGGGTTTTTCTGGCCCATCCCAGACGCCGGTCATTCCTACGCCGGTTCTTCAAGGTGTAGGAGCGACGAAAGTGGTTCCCGGAGGAGATGCCGGCTGCAACCGTGCCCAGGAGATTCGCGCAGCGGATGCAGCGACAATGCCACCACCGCCTCCACAAAACCCAACGGCCGTGCCTTTAGGAGGAGCAGCGGCGCAACCAGGGGGAGCAGCGGGACAAGGAGGGGCACCACCACAGGCAACAGTGCAAATCCCCAGCCAGTAGGTGGTGATGACCAGGCAGGAGATGCAACAAATGGTGGCAGAAGCAGCTGCCCAGGCGGTGCAGCAGGTCACAAACAGTCTCTCTCGGGCTACAGCGATGCCAAACACTGTTGCAGGGTCACGCCAAAATATGGAGGAGGATGAATCCAGCTATGGTGGAGGCGGGCCCCCACATGACCGGGATATGGAGAGAATGGCAGAACAGCTGCGCCAATTGCAGGCTAAGGTGGATGGTCGAGCGGAGAGACGCGCTCGAGGACACCCGTTCTCGGCGGACATACTAGCAGCACCCTTGCCAAATAACTACAAGGATACCAACTTGGTGTTCGATGGGACTTCTGACCCGTCGAGACACGTGAGGACATTCAAAAATATGGCTGTGTTACATGGATACTGACCCCGTTAGTTATAGGGCCTTCTTATCGAACCTTCGGGGAGGAGCGCTCGACTGGTTCCAACAGCTCCCCCAGGCTCGATTGTGGACTTCGAGGATTTTGCGGAGAAGTTGACAAATCAATATTCAAGCGCGGTGGCTCAGGAGAAAACGTATTTGACACTGATGGCAATGAGACAAGGCGAGAAGGAGTAAGTGTGTAAATATGTCGCTCGATACAATCAGGCGTGCTTGGAGATTCCGTCGGCGGTCGATGAGGTCAAGGCGGGAGGATTGATTAGGAGTTTGCGGGCAGGACCGTGTCAGACTTCTCTGTCTAAGACTCCTGCTCATACGTATGATGAGGTGTTGAGGAGGTGTAGGAAATATATTAATCTCGAGGAGACCGAGGCAGAGTTTGCCAAGCTAGAGGAGTTAGGTCGAGGGGAGTCGAGGAAGAAGAAAGCAGTTTCGCCTAAAAGGAGAGCCTCGCCCAGGATAGAGGGGCGAGCTAAGCAGGATCGAGGGCGAGAGGACAGATGGAAGGACCGGCCTAGCTCTGGAGGGAAAAGATTCCATGATTATACCCCGTTGAACGTGAAGGTAGCTGAGGTCTTGATGGCCATGGAGAAAGGGATAGATGGGAAAGATGTGACGTGGCCAAGGTCGAGGTTCGAAGGGCCAACCCAACCGAAATCGAGGAGATATTGCCGCTTCTACAAAGACTATGGCCATACTACTGAGGATTGTCGGCATCTCAAGGACGAGATCGAGCGCCTTATTCGAGCAGGGCATCTCAAGGAGTTTGTTTATCAGGATAAGGGGAGGAGGAAGGAGAAGAGAAGTGTCGGGAGGACTCGGTGGAAAAGAGCGAGGACGATGATGATGAGGATGCACGAGATGGTCGAGATGATCGAAAAAGAGATGAAAGGAAAAGGAGGCGAGGAAGTAAGGAGCGAGAAAGAGAAGGAGATGGAGGCCAAGTAAAGAGAGGCACGATATATATGATTTCAGGAGGACCGACGAACGGAGACTCGAATAATGCAAGGAGAGGCCATGTTCGAGCAATGAAAAGGAAAAGGGAGGAGGTGGGTATCACGGCCCGAGTGCCAGAGATCAATTTTCGAGCAGAGGATGCAGCAGGGGTGGTGGTACCTCACAATGACGCCTTGGTAATTATGGCTGAAGTTGCAGGTTTTGATGTGAAAAGGGTGTTTATAGACATAGGGAGTTCAGTCGATGTCATGTTTTATGATTGCTTTGTGCAAATGAATCGGGAGTTGAATGTGGAGCTGAAGCCGGTGGCTACGACCTTGTATGGCTTTAACGGCGGGGAGGTTATGCCACTGGGAGAAGTGACTCTATCTGTAGCACTGGGAAAGGGAGCGACTCGGAAGGTTCGAATGGTGAGATTTATGGTCGTAGGAGCTGAGTCATCCTACAACATCATAATGGGGAGAACGAGCCTAAACGCATTCCAGGTGGTCGTATCCATGTACCAAATGACGATCAAATATCCGGTGGGCGAAAACGTTGGTGAGATCGCTGGAGATCAACTTACCTCGAGAAGCTGCTACCAGACCACTGTGAGCAACAACAAGCAATTAGCGAGGAGGAAGATGCACCCTAAGGGGGAGGAAGTTAATCGACCGGGAGGTTCGAGGTCGAAGGATGAGAGACATAAGTCGGAGAAGGGGAAGAAGAATGTAGAAATACAGCGGGTGGCGAAGTGGAAGAGATACAGATGGTCGAGGGGTGTGAAGAGAGGAAATTTCGAATCGGGAAGGAATTGGAGGAGCCGGTGAAATCGAGGCTAATTAAGGTGATAAGAGATTTTGCGGATGTGTTCGCATACTCAACGGAGGAGTTGACTGGCATCAAGGCCGAGGTTATTGAGCATCGGTTGAACATCGACCTCACTGTAAGACCGGTGAAGCAAAAAAGGAGACACCACGGGGCAGAGATGGATAAAGTAATCGAGGTGGAGGTAGAAAAACTCTTGGTGGTAGGTCACATAAAGGAGATCCAGTTCCCAGAGTGGCTATCGAACACGGTTATGGTCTCAAAGTCAAAGGGGAAATGGCGGATGTGCATAGATTTTCGAGATGTGAACAAGGCATGCCCGAAGGATTTATACCCGCTTCCCAGGATCGACCAACTGGTCGACTCCACAACCGGGTGTGAGCTACTCAGTTTGATGGACGCATCCCAGGGTTATCATCAGATCCCGCTGGCTAGAGATGATTGGAAAAGGGTCAGCTTTGTAACAAGCCGTGGAATGTACTGCTATGTGGTGATGCCATTCGGTCTAGAGAATGCAGGGGCGACATATCAGAGGTTGGTGGATAAAATTTTTAAGGATCAGCTGGGAAGGAACATGGAGGTGTATGTAGATGATATGCTGGTAAAGAGCAAAGAGGAAATTGACCATGTAAACGACTTGAAAGAAACATTCATGACCCTCCGGAAGTATGGGATGAAGCTGAATCCCGCTAAGTGCTCATTCGGGGTCAAATCTGGAAAATTTTTGGGCTACATGGTCACGAAGAGGGGAATCGAGGTCAACCCGGAGAAAGTAAGGGCGGTGATCGAGATGCAGCCCCCCACGAAGGTGAAGGAGGTACAGATCCTAACTAGTCGAATAGCATGCCTGAGCCGCTTTATTTCTAAGGTAGCTGAGAAAAGCGGGCCCCTGTTTAAGACACTCAGGAAAAGCTCGAAATTCCAGTGGACAGAAGAAGCCCAGAAATCATTCGAGGAGTTGCAGAGGGTGCTGGTCGATCTACCATTATTGGCAAAACCAGTGCAAGGGGAGGACTTGGTGTTATATGTGTCTATTGGTGAGACGGCAGTGAGCTCGGTGTTATTGCGGGAGGAAGGGACAGCCCAATTTCCGATCTATTACATGAGTAAGGTGATGTAAGGGGCGGAGAGGAGGTATTCAGAGATTGAAAAAGGGGCCTTGGCGGTGGTGGTCACCGTAAGGAAGCTGAGACCATACTTCTTGGGACATAGGGTGAAGGTCCGGATGAATATGCCATTGGGAGAAATGCTGGGTCGACCCTCCGTGTCGGGGCAATTAGTCAAGTGGGCAGTCGAGCTGAGTGAATACACAATTATCTACGAGCCGAGGAGGGCAATTAAGGCTCAAGCACGGGCTGATTTTATACAAGAGGGGACGAAGGAGAGCGAAGAGTCTGAAGGAGTATGGCAGGTGTTTGCAGATGGATCGGTGTCGAGGGCCGGAGGTGGCTTAGGCATCGTACTTATGTCTCCAAATGGTGACAGCCTCGAGTTTGCAATCAAAGTGGCCTACCAGATATCAAATAATGAAGCGGAATATGAGGCGGTCATTAAAGGACTCAAACTGGCCTTAAGTGGCAGAGCTCGAAAAGTGCAGGTACATTCGGATTCACAATTGGTGGTGGGTCAATTCCAAGAAGGGTTTGAGGTCCGGGAAGAAAGGATGGTGAGGTATGTGGAGGAGATGAAGAAACTGCAGGGAGAGTTTGATTCTTTCGAGTTAATCCAGATACCTCAAGGAGAAAATGGTCGAGCGGATCTGTTAGCTAAAGTGGCACAAAGTCTGGTGGATTGCAAGAGTAGAAATGTGACCTTGCTACACATGGAGAAGAGTGTGGTCGAGAAGGAGGTTGTCGAGATAGAAGAAGTCGAGGATTGGAGGGCACTGATAATAAAAGAATTAAAGGAAGGAGCCGTTAAAGTAATAAGGAGATTTTTCGAGCACGAAGGGATTCTCTACAAGAGGTCGTACGCGGGCCCCCACTTGCGATGTGTAACCGGAGAAGAAGGGCGATATGTGTTGAAGGAGATCCACGAGGGGTGTTGCAGCGACCACGGCAAGGCAGGTTCCCTGGTGGAAAAGGCCCTAAGGGCAGGATATTTCTGGCCAACAATGAGAGAAGATGCAAAACAGATGGTGCGGAAATGTTTGCAATGCCAGAAACACGGTCCACTTGTTCACCAACCGGCCGAAGCCATGACAACGATGAGTTCTCCCATCCCGTTCGCTCAATGGGGGATCGACCGGGTTGGGCCCATGCCCCAAGGAACTGGACAGAGAAAGTTTTTGATTGTCGCGGTCGATTACTTCCCAAAGTGGGTGGAAGCTGAACCTCTGGCAAAGATCACGGAGGAGAAAGTGATACATTTTCTATATGACAACATATGCTACAGGTTCGGAGTTCCTAAAGTGTTGGTGTCGGACAATGGGACCCAATTCAATGGCAAGCGGATCCGGGCATGGTGCGAGGACATGAAAATTGATCAACACTTCGCTTCAGTCGCACACCCAGAAGCCAACGGGCAGGTCGAAGTGACCAACAGGATTATATTGAACGGTCTGAAAACGAGGTTGGAGAAGGCATCCGGAGCATGGGTGGATGAACTTACTTCGGTGCTATGGGCGTATAGAACAACGCCCCGATCGACCACTGGAGAAACACCGTTCAGCATGGTATACGGTATGGAAGCTTTGCTGCCAATAGAGGTCGAGCTCCAGTCCCAGAGATCCAGCACGTATGATCGAGAGCAGAATGAAAGTTTGATGATGACAGCGCTCGACACGATCGAAGAACTTCGAGAAAGAGCCTCAGTCAGAGTGGAAGCATACAAGCAGAGGATGCGGGAAACACATGATAGAAAGGTGAAAATATAAAGATTCCAAGTGGGTGACTTGGTGTGGAAGAGAGTCGATGTGCTGAAGCACGTCGGGAAACTAGAGCCAAACTGGGAAGGACCATACCTGGTCGAAAGGTCCATGCTGGAGGGGCATACTCTTTAAAGGATGCTGAAGGAAGATCTCTAGCCAGGTCATGGAATGTGGCTAACTTAAAGAAATATTATGCTTAAATTTTTTTCTTTTTTACTCATTACCACCAATGTAATGAAATGCTTTGCTCGATGATGAATGAAATGGCGTATTGATGTTTCTACAATTTACTGTTTACCGAATTAACTTTATGTAGTCGGAATCCCTGGATTAACCTTGATGACAAACTGTATGTGAAGAATCCATCACGATTAAGGCCACGAGTCTGGATGGTCGTATGTAACGACCACCTCTTTGAGGGTGAGCATGCGTTCAAGAAAAAATCCATCATGATTAAGGCCAGGAGGCTGGATGGTCGTATGTAACGACCACCCCTTTGAGGGTGGGCATGCATTTTCAAGCAAAAATCCATCATGATTAAGGCCATGAGGCTGGATGGTCGTATGTAACGACCACCTCTTTGAGGGTGGGCATGCGTTCAAGAAAAAAACCATCATGATTAAGGCTAGGAGGTTGGATGGTCGTATGTAATGACCATCCCTTTGAGGGTGGGCATGCGTTTTCAAGCAAAAATCCATCATGATTAAGGCCATGTGGCTGGATTGTTGTACGTAACGACCACCCCTTTGAGGGTGGGCATGCGTTCAAGAAAGAATCCATCATTATTAAGGCCAGGAGGCTGGATGGTCGTATGTAACGACCACCCCTTTGAGGGTGGGCATGCGTTTTCAAGCAAAAATCTATAATGATTAAGGCCATGAGGCAGGATGGTCGTATGTAACGACCACCCCTTTGAGGGTGGGCATGCGTTCAAAAAGAAAAATCCATCATGAGTAAGGCCATGAGGCTGGATGGTCGTTTGTAACGACCACCCCTTTGAGGGTGGGCATGCGTTTAAAAACAAAAATCCATCATGATTAAGGCCATGAGGCTGGATGGTCGTATGTAACGACCACCCCTTTGAGGGAGGGCATGCGTTTAAATGCAAAAATCCATCATGATTAAGGCCATGAGGCTGGATGGTCGTATGTAACGACCACCCCTTTGAGGGTGGGCATGCGTCTAAAAGCAAAAATCCATCATGATTAAGGCCATGAGGCTGGATGGTTGTATGTAACGACCATCCCTTTGAGGGTGGGCATGCATCTCAAAAACAGAAAAATCCTTCATGTTTAAGGCCACGAGGCTGGATGGTCACATGTTCGACCACCTCCAGGGGTGGGCATGTATGTATGTGTATGGTGCGACTAAATTATTCAGGTGATTGTGAAGCAAACACATGAACATCACTTAAACAACGACGGATGGACCGACTAATGAAAGCGTGTTATTCATATATCAAAGTTTGCATCAATCATACTCCGAAGTCCACCTTGGTATTCCCAGCGAGAAGTTATGACAAAGATTCACAACAGACAAAATGGAAAATACAAAAGCTACATCTAAGGAGGAGGAGCTGCAGTCGAATCGGCGTTGCTTTGATTAGCGTTGGGATCAGGCGGATGGCTAATTCTGAAGGTCGAGTCGTAAGCCTCGTTAAGTGGACGTTGACGTATAGACTCGGTCTGCACGGCCAGCATTGAGGCAGGTGGAGTGAGGCTATCAGGCAGAGCATAAGTCTTCTTTAAAGTGTCTGATCGAGCCATAGTCCTTTCGAGCAGTCCTGACCACCACTCGTGCTCGAGAGGTAAGCTAGGATCGATAGGATCGCCCTGGAAATTGGAAGGAACCTTGGGCAAGGCCTCCCAGATAACCATAGGGTCGAGCTGCTCGAAATCTTCCTCGGCGATCTGCTCGCCAGCCTTTTGTAGGGCGAACTGAAAGCAGTCCACCCCAAAGTCCTGTACCTCCTTCAAAAATTGGGGCGACAGCGTATAATCGGCCACCACTTGTTCGCGGAATTCCCGGAGGAAAAGTTGCCCAGTTGTTGTGCCCCACATCATTTGCCGAGCTCGAAGAGCTGCAGCATCAGCGTAGCGCATACATTGGTTGGCGTGGGCAGCCTTTTCTTTGGCTAAGGTAGCCTCCAGTTCCGCTCGAGCAGCCTCCGCTTGCACTCGGGCGGCCTCTGCTTGCGCTCGAGCGGCATCCGCCTGCACTCGAGCAGCCTCGGCTTGCGCTCGAACCACTAGTTCCTGCTCGAGCGCAACCTCCTTTTCCCTAAGCGCGGTTTCTTTCTCGGCCACTGCAACCTCTTTCACTGTGAGGGAAGCCTCATGTTCCGCGAGAGCCTTATTCTTTAAGGCGAGCTCTTCATCAAGGGACTTAACCTTGACTTAAACTCAGCCTTTTGTCCAGCTTGTGCCTCGCGGAGTTTGGTATTGTGCTGCAGGAGGGTCGAGTTCTTATCTTGCAGGAAACGGAGGGTGCTCTCAAGGCTTTTTATAGACTTCTCGGAGTTGTCTCGAGCCTCTCGGGCCGTAGGCAAAATTGGACCAGACCCTGTAATCGATGAAAGGAGCACAACTTAATGCCTGCGTAACAGGTGGAATGAAAAGAAGAGCGCAGACAAACGTGAAGAAAGTAATACCTGGGCAAGCCACTGAACAAACTGATCCCCGAATTTGGGCATTGTGGGGCCAAGCTTTTTACGATCGTCCTCGAGGAGAACACCCTCGAGGCGGTCGGACACCTCATTCACGGACGCCAACATCAAGGACGTCAGCTTCGGGGCAAGGGGGTCGGGGGGAAGATAACTATCGCGCCCCCGCTTCGAGACGATCGCACCCTGATCGGTGCGAGGCCGTTTACCCAGCACCATCTCGCGCTCTGTATCAACCTGACTACCGGACTCGACCAGTGCCTTGGTCGAGCCAGCAGAGGGGGTCTTGAGAGGCTTCTTGTCGAGAGAGGACTTCTCCATGGCCTTGTCTTTGGACGGCGAGTTAGGCTTTGGAGTTTTGTCTGTGGACTTGGAGAGATTGGTGTCTCGGGGATAAGAAGCTCGAGAATCAGGTCTATGACGGCGGTCATCATGTTTCTGGTGGTGGTCATCATGTTTCTGGTGGCGATCGTCGGGCTTTTGATGGCGCTCATCAGGCTTGTGATGTCGGCCATCGGACTTTTGGCGGTGGTCGGTAGTCTGCGAAAGACGAGCATCGACCTTGGAAGTGGTCGAAGCCTTTGGCGGAATAACCGAGGAAGAAGTAGATTGAGGGGTTTTTCCAGAAGGAAGTGGAGGAGTTTGACGCGATTGTTGGTGTTGAAGTTGCTGCTGTTGTTGGTGTTGTTGCTGTTGTTGCGAATGTTGGGGCTGCGGCTGTGGTTGTTGTTGGGTTTCCTTGGGCGGTTGCGGAGGAGGCGGCGGAGTCTGCCGGGGGGCGACCGCTGTTGCGGCTCTGGTCGAGATCCACCAGAGCTGGCCGACCCATCGGCCTTGTCGCTGGTCGATCCAACGGCAGTCCCCGATTTCTTCTTCAAAGGGGTCTTCCTTGGAGGAATTTTAAAATTAGGAGCCTCTACACAAATACAATAAGGAAATCAAGATAAATATCAGCTTCACTTCAACAGAAACAAGAACGTATACGCAAACAGTCGAGCAAATGGATCAAGAATCACCTGGATCATTTTCAATACGAACAAGGTGAAGAATCTCCTCGCTGGGGGGAGATAGAGTTTTGTGGGTGAGAAGACCACAAAAATGGAGGAGGTTGTCGTCTTGGAGAAGTGTATCGGACGCGACGGACTTGGAATTCCAAGTGCGAATCTGCTGGTCGAAAAGTAGGTTTGAAGGAGGGGCCGAGGCTGCCTCTCGCGAGACTTTCTTGACCCAAGGAACGGAAGGCCAAGGGAAAGGGACATCGGGTCGAACAAAAATGAATCTATCAATCCACTTGGGAAGATTGGTGGGGATGTCATTTATAAAGTGAGCACCGGCTTTTTAGGTAGAGGCCTCGACCTTGCTTGGAAGGGCCATAGCAGTAATGGAAGAAGTCTAGGTCAAATCGACCTAGACGGATGCGGCAGAGAATGATAAAGGTAGTTGTGAAGCGGATGGCATTAGGAGAAAGTTGATGCAGAGGAAGGGAGAACCACTCGCAAATGCGAAGTATTTCGGGGCTTAGAGGAAAACGCAGACCAAGCTTGAATTGGATTTCAAAGAAAGTGTAACAATCCTGTGGAGGATGGTCGAATTTATCAGAGGGAGAAGATCTAAGG
>CACSLK010020079.1:15871-29368 GCA_902706635.1 Striga hermonthica
TAACTGAAGGAGTATAGCCGATTAATAAATAGCTACACTATACTTTAATAAGTTATCGAATTCCAAAAACACCTAGCTTGGCTAGAGTTCCGGTTACACTAAAATCTTCTATGTTCTGACTAGAGTTCTAACTAAAATTGTCAAATCTTAATCGAAGGATAGATCGTACGCCCCTGAAATAATCTGACTATAATTAAATATGCATTCGCAATTAATAAAAGCTGTACAGGTGACGTACCTCGGAGTCGGCGTGGCGTGAGCGTGGTGTGGTCATATCTCGCTAAAATTTCAGTATACAGAACCACTAAGTGGCTCTGATACCAACTGTAATACCCCGTCTAAAACTTACTAAAATCAGAGTTAATTTGTCGCGCTATAAAAGGAAAGCACTTATTTAATTTTCGAAAACTCATATTAATTTTTCGAAAATACTTTAACTTTAATATGCGGGATGCTACTCCACTTTAATCTTAAATCTTAATCTATAATATCTTTAAACCACTAGGCATGCAACCGAGAATAATTCATTACTCTAAACATCTCAAGATTTAAGCATGCATAGACTGAAATTTTAAATACTGAACTACTGAGTGCGGAAGCAAATGTAAGCATGCATCAACAAGGCATAATAACTAAAACATGCTAAAATATACATGACATGCCTACTAAAAGTATCCTTACTATGACCGCCACCACATCATCGGCTCACACTCCACGCTCGACACCGTCACCTGAAAAATGGTTAGTGGGGGGCGTGAGCATAAATAATCCACGTGCTCCGCCAGAACCGACACTGAAATATACAGCTAATATAATAACATATCATGACATCGACATATAAGCAAGTACTTACTGAATCGGCAAAAACGATATCATGATGAACATTTTACTAACTGATTAAACCTTCATCCAATAAATACATAAATCGACACACTATCTAAAGCTGCTACTTAATTGATGGCATATTACCGATGCTCAGCTGACTGTCTATAATTTCTGCTTGACTGGATAACTATCACTGATGCTCAACTGTCTACTATAATGGGTGCTCGACTGGCTAACTATAATTGCTGCTCAACTGACTAACTATAACTGCAACATCACGATCTAAACATACATATGATATGATAAGCACATCCCAACCTCAGTATACATCTAATATGATAAATCACATTGCAACCTAAGCATACATCTAATATGATAGAACACATCACAACCTAAGCATACATCTAATATGATAGAACACATCACAAATGCGTATAAATAAGTACATTGTCTATAACTGCTTCTCAACTGACTATCTCTAATAGCTGCTCAACTTACTATATATAATTTCTGCTCAACTGAGTGCTTAACAGGCGAGAAGGACACTAGGTCTTCACGCTTACGATAACCGACTGTAGGACGTAATCTGTAGGTCGTTGCCCATACTAGGACAAAACTAACTCTTATGTCCTTCTAAGGTTGGAGCTTAACTTACAACTGCACTAGAGTCCTTGATACTAACTGGAAATTCGAAACACTTGGTTATGACGAAACCTATCTCTAGATCAAAGCTCCTTAGGGAAGAATTATTCTAAGATCATCTGAAATTAAACTTAACTCAAGGCTGCTCTAGAGTTCTGAATTCACTTAACTCAAAGGTGCACTAGAATTCTTATCTCATCTTAACTAACGTTCGATTCTCCTAGCTAGAAAGGATCTACTCGCTAGGTAATTGCCCCTATTCAGGCGGAATCTTACATAGATACCTCAACCATGGTATTGCGATTATAGAAGATGTAATACCCAGTACAGGGTCCCCACCTGATATGCTGAAATGCAAGATCTGAATGGTTTGCAGCTGTCGGAGGCTCGACTCTCCACAAGCTACAAAATATATAAGCACAAAATATATTCTAAGTACTTATCTTAAACTGAAAACTCGAATTATATTATCTGATCTGTCTAGGTTCGCTCACTTGGCTTTAAAATCATTTTAGGGATTTACGAGTTGATTTTAAAAAAATTATTGTCTTTGAGGCATTCTAGAGTTCTCTGAATTATTTTTAAGTCTGAAACAAAAATCTGACTAAAATCCAAAATATATCTGGATCTAAAATCTATCTGAAATCTTAATTATATATGAAATCATATTATGACTGAATCTGAAATTTATCTGAGATTCTATCTAAAATATACCTCGAACAGTCCGGACTGACCAGTCCGGTTCAACTGAACTAGACCGACATCTCACTCGAAGCTAGTCGGTCATTCGCTTGACTATGTGCATCTCGGTGTAACCGTGGTCCGAGTTCGGCGTGGCAACTCGGGCCGACACGAACTCGACTGACACGGCTTAGCCGATGCACGAGTTTGAAACGGTGCCACGGTCACTGACGTAGGGGCGTGCTTGGACCACGGCTATCGGAACGGTGCATAGACGACAAGTCGGATGGACTCGGTGCACGGGCACGCACTCGGGGGTTGACTCAAACTTGGTGCACGGGCACGCACTCGGCGGTTCGGCTCCAACGGTCACACGAGAGACGGTCACGGGCACGAGACGACGATACGCATTACGAATTACGATACGACGCCTAATAATTATCCAAACGGTACTAGGGTTCAGTCATTTAAAATCGGATCCAGAAATATACCCGGTTATCGGAACCGAATAAAACTAGGGTTCGATTCTTGAAATTCCTAACTCATTTAAGGCTGTTAATTAGTATATATATTCTATGTGATTTTTACCTATTTTATAATCAACAACTGCAGCTAAAATCTCAACCGGACTAATATTCTAAAATATCATGAAATGAGGCTAACGTCTCGATTCTTAATCTATATCAAACGTTGTCCGAAAATTACGAAATTCAAAACACACCATACTTAACATATACATGATATGTGGTCAAAGTATCGCAACTCAATTCAACTCCTAACACATTTAACTAGTAATCGCTTCAACCGCTCAAATCATTCAAAAATCTCGTTCACCTATCAAACGAACTCTAAAATTTCTCAAATTTGAACCTAAGCCTCAAGACATTGAATTATAATTTATCGAGTTGGTTTCATAATTTTCGGTCCAGCTTACTATTTATTACGAATTTCTTGCCATTTAACTCGATAAAATCGTATAAATTCATATTTAGCTCGAACATTCCCAAACTTATTCTTATAATTAATTAAAATTGTTGTCTAAGGCCATGGAGAAGGATTTTTAGCTTCTATACCTCCCGAGGGGTTCAAAATAAAAATCGAATGGAGAGGAAAGCTAGTGAAAGGGGTCGGTTCAAGCAAACCACGTCGGGGCTGCTAGATGGCTTCGATGTGAGGAGCAGTCTCGAGTCTGGTGCAGCAAGACCTCGAAAATAGCTTGGTGCTAACGAATCTGGTTGGGAATGGCTCGGGTCTCAATCGAGATGGCTCGATTGCGGTGAGCTTGGGACTAAACAGAGGTGCACGGGCCGCTGGCCAAAAGCTGTACCAACACTCAACGTGATGGAGCTTCGATCTCGACTTTATCGGTGAGGTGAGTAGTGATAGCGGCCGGAGCTTGCAGCTGGGAGACAGCGGCAGGACTGCGAGTGGGGGAGCTGTACGGGCGCGTGGGTGTAGGTACAAGGAGGAGCTCGCGCCGCTGAACTTGTGGTCGCCGGACTGAGGCTTAAAAGGAGCTGTGATGCCACTGTTCGGGGCCTGAATGGCGGTCACAGCTGAAGTCGGTAGTGACTCGGCTGGGAGGCGCGTGACTCGCGAAACTGAGCTGGAAATGGCTCGCCGGCGCGACTGAGGGCTGGTTCGGTCTCCTGCTGGCGATTGGACGACGCAAGTTCAATTTCTGTAGGTGGGCTTCGAGCTCGCCGGAAAACAGAGCAAATGAGCAGCGGGAAGGCACTTGCGATGAACGACGAGCTTGGAAGCGGGCTTTGGTCGGCGCGAACGGGCTCGACAGCAGCTTGTTGAGGTCGGCTAGAGCTGGGGACGCGATTTGCCGGCGTGGCTGAGCTCGGGTGGTGCAGGCTATGGCGCGACTAGGGTGGTTTGTGCGAGAATCGGGCTTGGAGCTGAGACTAGGGCGAGCCTTGGTCGCTGGTGGTCGAAGTACGCCGGAAATTCGTCGGATTCCGGTTGGCCGGATTTTTGTGTGGTAGATGATGATGGTGGCTAGGGTTTTATGAGGAATGAGGAGATGAAATGGAGAAGATGGTGTTATATATATAGTAGTGATAAATTAGGGTTCTCTTTTCATTTTGGGCCCAACATTGGGCTTCTAAAATTTCTAACACTCGGGCTTAATAGTCGGGCCTATAAATCCTAGAATTGGGCTAGCAGTTACCGATTATTGAATTAGGCAAATAAATGCTCAGATAAAATTAGTCGGACTTGGACTAATTAAATTAGTCAGTCGAATATTACTAGAATAAATTGGATCGAAAAATCGAATTGGGCCGAAATAAAATCGAACTTAGGCTCGATTAACTTAAATGGGTCGGCTAAAATAATTGAACTCACTCGAACTCGATTAGGCTCGAATAATTAAATTATTCAGCTTCGATAAGCTTTAATGGAATCGCGATTAATCCAAGGCTTGATTTCAAAATACAACCGATACTTGGGCTAGATAAATCCAACTTTAATAAATAAAATCGAATAACTTCTCCATGGCTTAGACTTTAATACTAATTATTTAATCTAATGAAAATAAATATAATACATGCATCAAATTTAGAAACTTAATACTTATGGAAATAAAGTCGAGCTCCATAAATAGAAAATAATATACTGGGCGTTACAAGTTTGGTATCAGAGCAGTCGGCGTTTCTGTAGACTAGTTTATATGTGATTATGTGTTTAGACCTCGTATGTATTAATGAAAATATCTGTAATATGAATTTTGTATTCTTGTAGCAATGAAACTACTCGGATTGTAACTTGTTTTTATATTTGGGGCTTAGGAAATCAATCCACCTTAGGTTATGGAACTCAAGTGTTTAACCTTGAACTCTAGTGATATAGAGTTAAGTTTTGCCCATAGCAGTTTCCCTTTCTATATAATTTTATTCAATGTCTCAAAGGGAGGACCAGAGAACAAGGACCGGGAGTGTCATTTAGGTGTCGCGTTTAGGTTACTAATCGATTTCCCTTTTATTAATTTATATGAATAATGAGTTGAAGTGATTGATCGAACATGCTGATAGTGACCCGTCTCTTTTGTTCTTATGTGTCGTATGGTTGTTATATGATGCTTTGATGCAGTTTTGTTAAGTTATCTTGGTTTTGGGATTATATAAATGAAGTCCATGGAATATTATGATTTTTGTTGTTCTGTTGTACTGCTATAATAACCATGAAATACTCGTTTTATGAAAATCTGGTCTTCATATGATATACTATTTCAAAGATGCAAAACCAGTTGAGAAAGTCCAGTCTAAGCAGCATAAAGGGTCTGAAAGTGAAGAACCAACGATTGAAAAGTATAAAACTCTTTGAAAGAGTTAGTGTTGCCGCTACCGAAGGTAAATGATGGGAAACTTATCTCTCAACCACTCATGGAGTTTGTTCGTCCAAGCAAAGGAGCCGTGACGGAGCTTGGTGAAAGATTGAAGAACTCAAAGTGTTTTGATCCAAAAGCCTACAAGCTTCTCGTCAAAGCAGGATACAACCCCAATGAAAGTCTCTCTTTGGGAAAGCTCATACCTCAAGAGTAAAAGCACAATCGGGTAAGTCTTGGATATGTGGCATCGAGTCCAATTAGAATCGCCATCAAGAGAGCAAACGCAAACCATGTCTGGAAGGAGAGTTTTCGTCTTCTGACGGTGAAAACAAATGGAAAAGAGTGTCGATGTTTCAAAGACTCGGTCCAGTATGAAAGTCAAAAGGCAAACATTCTGTATTTCAATGACTTGGATCCTTCAAGCAGTCAAAGCCTTTACGACAAGAAATAGGTGCGGGTCTGACTTCAAAGCATAGAAGTCGAATTTTTTCACGTATGAAACGTCAAACCACCTTGATCATATCATGTGAGGATGTTTTAAAGGCAAAAATGCACACGATCGTTCATACAAGAGTGCAGGACGATTAAGATGATGATAGAGAAAGTGTCGATTCATCTTATGCTTGCGATACTCTTTCAACTCCTCGAGATGATGAACATTATATTTACCGAAAGATAGCTTATTTGGTGAGAAAAGGATATATCACTGGAGTTGATGAAAATGTGCAGACACGACTTGTCACAGGAAGAAATAGACGGGTCAGAGCATTTATTGACTTCAAAACTCTTAGTGAGTTGAGCGAGGATATTGCTCCCATGAACCATATCACTATATGCGAGGATACTCTGATAGAAGAAGAAGATGCCGAACACGCACCTCCCGATCTTGAAGAAGGTGTTAAGGCCACGGTCGATGAACTAAAAGAAATCAACTTGGGTGATGCTGACGATCCTCGCCCGACATACATCAGTGCCTTGCTAACTTTAGATGAAGAGAAGGCTTACATAGAGCTTCTTGGTGAGTTTAAGGATGTATTTGCATGGTCGTATAAAGAGATGTCTGGACTAGAACCAAATGTGATGGTGCATACCTTGTCCGTGAGAAAGGAGGCAAAACATGTTAAACAAGCACAACAGAGATTCCGACCTGAGTTGATCCCATTGATTGATGCTGAAGTGAATAAACTCATTGAAATTGGTTTCATTCGAGAAGTCAAATATCCTACGTGGATCTCGCGCATCGTTCTGGTCAGGAAGAAAAATGGCCAAATTCGAGTGTGCGTGGATTTTCGAGACCTTAACGAGGCGTGTCCCAAGAACGACTTCCCATTGCCTATAACTGAACTTATGATCGATGCTACGACTGGCCATGAAGCGTTGTCTTGTATGTATGGTTCGTCAGGATACAACCAAATACGCATGTCGCCAAAAGATGAAGAATTAACGGCCTTCCGAACTCTAAAGGGAATATACTGCTGCCATTCGGGTTGAAGAACGCTGGAGCTACATATCAAAGGGCAATGCAAAAGATATTTGATGACATACTCCACAAGAACATCGAGTGCTATGTTGATGATGTGGTGGTGAAGTCGAAGAAGCGAGAAGACCACTTACAAGATTTAAGGATGGTTTTTTAACGCCTAAGAAGATATCAAATCAACATGAATCCGTTGAAGTGTGCATTTGGTGTCAAGTCGGGGAAGTTTCTTGGGTTCATTGTTCATCACCGTGGAATAGAGTTCGAGCAAGCAAAAGTTGACGCAATACTAAGAATGCCCAAGCCTCGCAACATTCACGAGCTTAGAAGTCTGCAAGGGAAGTTGGTATATCTTCGAAGGTTCATCTCAAATCCAGCCGGACGATGCCAACCTTTTAGTCATCTGATGAAGAAAGGTGTTCATTTTGAGTGGGATCAATCTTGTACAAATGCTTTCAAAAGCATAAAGGCATATCTGATGAAGTCTCCTGTGTTAGTCGCACCGGTGTCTGGTTGTCCTCTTATTCTCTATATAGCAGCACAAGAACGCTCTGTTGGAGCCTTACTGGCTCAAGAAAATGACTATGGAAAGGTGAGTGCGTTATATTATTTGAGCCGAATGATGACGCCAAACGAGCTGAACTATTCACCGATTGAGAAAATATGATGGGCACTAATCTTTGCAATTCAGAAGTTGAAGCATTATTTTCAAGATCATACGGTTCGTCTTGTTTCAAGGGCAAATCCATTGAAATATGTCATGACAAGACCCTTCCTCTCAGACCGTTTAGCTAGGTGGTATCTTCAACTTCAACAGTTTGAAATTGTCTACATCCCTCAAAAGGCTTTAAAAGGACAAGTTCTGGCGGACTTCTTAGCTGATCACTCTATTCCTGCTGAGTGGGAGTTATCCGATGAACTACCCGATGAAGACGTTCTTCTCATTGAAATTACTCCACCTTGGAAGATGTACTTTGATGGAGCGTCCCATAGAGAAGGAGCTGGTGCTGGAGTCGTCTTTGTGACATCCCATGGAGAAGTGCTTCCGTATTCCTTCACTTTGACTGGAAATTGCTCAAATAATGTTGCAGAGTATCAAGCTCTAATTCTGGGGTTGAAGATGGCCGTGGACATGATGCAACTACATTTGAAAGTCTATGGCGATTTAAAGCCAGTGGTGAACCAACTGCTTGGAGAATACAATGTAAAGAAGCCTGAGTTGCTCCCGCATGTCGACTATGTGAAAAGGCTCATGGTATGGCTTGGAGATGTTACGATCGAACATGTGTCGAGAAAGAATAATAAAAAAGCTGATGCTTTGGCAAAAATCACTTCTTCACTCATTCTCCCCAAAGATAGGGCTCGAGTCCAAATTTGTAGAAGTTGGGTTATACCTCCGATTTTCGACGACGATGATTGGAATGAAGATGAAATTCATGTGGTTAAAGTATTTGAAATTGAAAAGGAAGATTGGCATCAAGTGCTCATGGATTACTTGAAGTATGAAAAGTTACCCAATGATCCACGACAAAGGGTTGATGTTCGACGTCGTGCGCCTCGCTTCATCTATTTCAATGATGTGTTATATATGATCGTTCGACGGAGTGTTCTTGAGATGCTTAGGCGACGAAGAAGCTGTCTAAGCTATTGAAGAAGCTCACTCGGGCATCTGCGACGCTTATCAGTCTTGTCCGAAGTTTCACTTCCTTATTAAGAGAATGGGATACTACTTGCCGACAATGGTTAGAGACTTCATGGATTATTCCCAAAGATGTCAAACGTGTCAATTTCATGCAAATTTGATCCATCAGCCTCGTGAGTCGTTGCGCCCTACTGTCGCTTCATGGCCTTTTGATGCTTGGGGATTAGATCTGGTCGGTCCTCTCACAAAGTCTTCAGGTGATCATCTTTATATTTTAGCTGCGACTGACTACTTTTAACAATAGGCTGAAGTGGTCCCCTTGAAAGAAGTGAAGAAAGAAAATGTTGCTAACTTTATTCGGGTGAACATCATCTACCGATATGGAATTCCACGGTACATAATAATGTATAATAGGAAGCCTTTCAGCAACAATTTGATTGATAAGCTTTGTGAGAAGTTCAACTTTACGCAAAGGAAATCTTCTATGTACAATGCAACAACCAATGGACGTGTTGAAGCATTCAATAAGACTTTGTGTAGTCTTTTGAAGAAAGTCGTAGCCAAGTCGAAGAGGGATTGGCACGAAAGAATTCATGAAGCGCTTTGGCCGTATCGCACCACTTATCAGACTCCCACTCAAGCGACCCGTACTTGCTGGTATAAGGTGTTAAAGTTGTCGTTCCCCTCGAACAACAAATCCCATCATTGAGGATCGCTATACAAGAAGGGTTGACTGAGGAAGATAATGCACGGCTACGTCTTCAAGAATTAGAAGCTCTTGATGAGAGGAGGTTGAAAGCGCAACAAAGACTTGAATGTTATCATGCTCATCTTTCAAAGTCGTTTAATAAGAAGGTCCGAGCTCGTTGTTTTCAAGTAGGAGATTTGGTACTTGCTGTGAGAAGACCCATCATAACCACTCATCGTGTTGGAAACAAGTTCGTGTCAAGATGGGATGGACCATATGTCGTCACAGAGGTCTACACCAATGGCGCGTATAAGTTGATTTCGAAGGATCGAGTCAAGATTGGCCCTATCAGTGGGAAATTCTTGAAGCGCTACTACTCTTAGTTGCATTTAAAAAAAAAAAGAGAACTCCTGACCCGCATGAGTATAAACTGTGAACGGTAATCACCAAAAATCTTTGCATGTGATTAAACTGCTAAATTCTCCACCAATGTGAATATATGTGGTTAAACTGTTAATTCTCCCACTAAGGTGTTATGTGGTTAAACATAATACTCTACTTTGTCTAAAGTAGTTAAAGAATAGTCACTCCTGGCCCGCATGAGTATAAACTGTGCACGGCACCCCCCATAAACAAATTCATATTCATGTTACTTTGAACTACGCTATCCTTTTAAAGGTACGTAGGCAACTTAGATATTTTCTAAGTTCAGTCACAAGACATATTCGTCTTTTAAGTTAGTCAATTTCGGTTGATTTGGTGAGGAAATGAAGTGCAACATTTGAAATCGCATGATGTTAAAAGAAACAAATCATTCCATTCCATAACCTTGAGTCTTATTACATGAAGAAATGAACGAAAGAGTTGCAAACCTGTCTAAGCAAAAGGATTCAAGATTCCTAGCTTCTCTTTAGTCGCCCTCAAGTTTGGCTTCAACATCTTCAACTGTTCAGCCACTTCTTCGTCCAACGGCGGAGCACTACTGATGGCGAGGATCTCTTTTTGAGTTAATTTTACCTTGGCCTTGAAACTATCGAGTGACTCTTGTTGTTGCTTCAATGTCTGGGATAATGTTTCTGCCTTCGCCTTCAACTGCTAAAGCTCTTCCATAATTCGCTTTAGCTCAGCCTGAGTGGACTTTGCTTGAGTGGACTTTGAATAATGGGACTTTTGGAGTTTTGTGATTTTCTTGCCAGGAGCGAGCTTGCAGGTTACGGCATAAACTGAGTTGAACGCCCGGGTTGAGCATGAGCGAATGATTCATATGGGAAGACTCACTCGACTTAATACATCTTCGGTTTGCACACCCTTTTCTTTTCTTTTATTTCTTATTTTTGTTCTTGTGTGTTTGATTTCTTAGTTTATGTTCATCGCATGAGCTTGTGTGATTGTTTGTTCTTTCCTATGCTTTTTGGGTAAGCAATGAGGACATTGCTTTGTTTCAAGTTTGGGAGAGGAATCTCATGATTATGCATGTTTAGGCGTTATTTTCATTTTGGTGTACGTTTGTGTCGATTTCCCCATATGAAACTCAATGTTCGTTTCAAGTCAAAATAATTAAGTGGCTAGTTTGGATTGTCATTCGGTGTCATTGATAATTTTCATGCTCTATGAACTTGATGAATTTGACGATTTTCTTAAAATTAAATGACGATTTGTTGGCATTGGAACCCGCATTTGTGTTCATGAAATTCGTTTATTCCTTGTTCATTCTCGATTGGTGATCTTGAAACATTCTTACCTTATGCTCGATTGTCTTAAATGTGTTGTGCTATACACTTGTGGTACGTCTTGATAGAATTGAGTTCATGTAATTGTATTCATGATGTATCCTTGTATTGTCACCCCTCTAAAAAAAAATGAGAATAAGATGTGAGTTCGCAAGGAAGTACGGATTAGGCTCCTCTTGTTTCTGCCCATTTTGTGGAATGAGAAAATGAGTTCGGGAAACCGGTTTAGGAAACTCGAGGAAACCCCTCGTGGCTATACCTAGATAATAATCATCCGGAAACCTTGTTCGGAAAAATGTAGCTCACTAGAAAAAACAATTAAATAAATATATATATATATATAATGAATAAAAGAGGGAGTCGACATTGTTAGTCTCGTGTTTATATCTTATATATTAGACTATTTTTAGTTTTTTTTGCATGTGTATTTGTAAAGGAAGTTTGAATCGAGTAAATCATGAAAAGAACGAATTGGAATGAGTTTTTGTTTCGTTTGAATTCATTTTGTGGGGCCGTGTTTTCGGATTTGAATTTAATCTTATGAATAACCAGTGGAAGATGAGAGTTTCATTGTTCATGATTTTTTACTTTGGACTGTTCGATTTTTCTTCTCGAACTGCTTATTGTTTTTGCTTAATGACAAGCAAAGAGTTAAGTGTGGGGGAGTTCTTTGTCATATTTTTGTTGCGATTTTTCTTATGGTTTTGTCATTCTTTTTTCCCCATTTTAGGTCCTTTAGTTGGTTTTTAGTTCGTTTTGTGGTTTATGATGTGTTCTGCCCTATTTTGGTTTACTTTGTGTTTTTCATGTGTTTTCCTCATTTTCTTCTAGTTTTTAGTGGGCAGGTCAGAAGCTCTGGGAGGAATCTATTTAGCTTGAAAATAGGTCAGGAGATCATGGTTGGATAGATGGATTCTTTAGCTACAATTAGGAAAAAGCGAAGCTCGATTGCAAGTTCGGATGAATCTGGACAGAGCCGAAATGTAAAGTCTAGCAGACTTCTGACCCTTTAATGGTTGGAAATTCTATAAAATTTGTATTCTGGGCAAAAGTCGGTTTTCAATCATAGTTACATAGAAGAGTTCGTTAGCTACACGTAGAAAAAAACGGAAGTCAATTTCGAGTTCGGATGAGCTCAAATGAGCCCAAAACGTGAAGCCGAGCATGCTGTCGCGCCACCACGCCGCGGCGTGTCGAGCTAACACACCTTCAGAGTGCCTGCTCCCAGCTCCGCAGCGTGAAGACCCTCCGCGACGTGACGAACACATCCTCAACGGCGTGAAGACCCTCTGCAGCGTCACAAAGACCTCCTCCACGTCGTGGGACACCTTCATGGCGTGCCAAAACACCCCACCACGCCGTGTTACTGCCGTGACCAACCCTTGGAGCTGTCCACCGAGATTTCTTGCTGAAATTAAGGCACTACAACCTATTTTGAGCACCTTTGATCATGGTGGATGATTTTACTCCATGTCTCAAGATTATAAGGCCTTAAATTACGAATACATGTTGGAGAAGAGTAGTATAAAATGGTGAAGTGCAAGAACTTGAAAATCGTCTCTTCTTGGAGGGAGAGAACCGAGATTGGAGTTTATCTCCCTTTCTTCCTCTTGTATCTTTTGTTCTTTCATGTTATTCAACTATGTTTGTAATATTATTCTTGTGAGTGAATTCAACACTTGTTCTTGGATCATGTGTTTATAATACAAGTTCTTCGGTAACTTCTGGCAACTTCGGGATTTCCCAAGGTTCGAGCTTTTCACTCCGACGTTCGTCTAGCATTCATGGAAACGTGAGTAATTATCTTTAATTCACATTATTTTCGTATTGATATTGCTTGTCGAATAAAGGATTGCTCAATTCTCTATGATAATTGCTTGTTCACGTGTGTTAGGCACCAATCTCGCCTTTATCTCGTTTAAACCTTGCGACTTTGTTAAAAGAGTAGGGATTTAGTAGAGGGTTTGATTTGGTAACTTAGGATCACTTCACTAGGATGTTTCCCTTTGTTGTTGTGAAATTTCGAGTGTCGAATATCACGAGTTCATAAGTATTGATTTTACGAAGTTGATGTTCTTGTTTAATTGCTTTCGATTTTATTAGCGTAATTCAAAACCCCAATCTGCGTGATAGAACGTTTAGGATTTTATTTTCGGTCTTGTAAACTTGACGACTAGATAGTAAACGAAGCTCTGAATAGTCTTCCTTTGAGAACGACCCGAGGCCGCATATTCGACCTTCGAAAATATAAAAATATCCGTGGAGCATGTCGAATCAATCTCTTCGTCACATATATCATCTCAGATTCGTACTCATCAATCTCAAGCATCGGAAGCATGGGCGTGAACACGATAGACTCCTGCACATGGTCACGATACTCAACAATATGAAATGACGCCCCAAAGGACATGGGAACCACCTCATGTTAGAGGTATGCTGTAAAAGCTGTGTTTTGCAGTTTCTATCAATTCCATT
>CACSLK010020079.1:37382-53479 GCA_902706635.1 Striga hermonthica
CCCGTCGACTACACTTTCCGAGGTCGCAACTATCGATCCGGTGGCTCTCCAAAAACCGCCAACTTGGATGGATCCTATTATCCTTTATTTAGAAACTGGAGCTTTGCCCCCGGATCCAAAAGAAGCTCGAGCACTTCGGATTCGAGCAGCTCGGTACACACTAGATAACGGGACCTTATTTAAGAGGGGATATTCCGTCCCACTTTTAAAGTGCGTAAGTGAATCAGAATCACGGTATATTCTCGAAGAAGTTCACGAAGGGATTTGCGGAAGCCACCCCGGCGCACAAGCATTATCTTATAAAATCCTGCGACAAGGCTATTATTGGCCGACCTTGAAAACCGACGCTGCCACATGGGTTCGAAAATGCCCGAAATGCCAAATATTCGCACATAATGTTCATCAGTCCCCCGAAGAGCTCAAATCGATCTACAGTCCTTGGCCTTTCGCCAAATGGGGGATCGACCTCATAGGTCCCTTGCCAACCGGAAAAGGAGGCGTCCGATTTGCCATCATAGCTGTTGATTACTTCACTAAGTGGGCCGAGGCTGAGCCATTAGCCACGATAACCGAGCAAAAGGTTGTTGACTTCGTATGGAAATCCATCATCTGCCGCTTCGGAGTACCAAATTCCATCATCACCGACAACGGTCGACAATTTGAAGGCAAACGACTTGAATCCCTATGCGACGAATATAACATCAGACATTTTTTTTCATCACCTTATCACCCGCAATCCAACGGCCAAGTGGAAGCTGTAAACAAGCTCATAAAGAATGGCCTCAAAGTCCGGCTTGACGCCGCCAAAGGAGCTTGGCCTGAAGAGTTGCCACATGTCCTATGGGCTTACCGAACTACAACTCGAACTTCTACCGGTGAAACCCCATTTTCCTTTACTTATGGCTCAAAAGCCGTGGTCCCAGTCGAGCTCGGAGAACCGACCTACCGAGTTCAACATTTCACCGAAGAGACCAACTCGGAAAACATAAAGGCTAATCTGGACTTGCTTGAAGAACATCGTACCCGGGCCGAACTCAGGAATGCTGCTTACAAGCAAAGAAATGAGCGATATATCAATTCTAAACTCAAACCTCGTTCATTCCGAGTTGGAGATTTGGTCCTCAAACGTGTAATGGGGCCCGACCCCGGACCACTCAGACCGCGGTGGGAAGGACCCTTCCAAATCATTAAAGTCCTACCTCATGGGGCCTACCGAATTGCTCATCCTAATGGGACACCGCATCAATATCCCTGGAATGCTGTGTTTTTGAAAAAATTCTATCAGTGAAGGATCCGAAGTCGAATAGTCGACCTTCCTTTTGCACGGACCTTCTTTTCTCCCCGGTGAATCTACAAAGTCCCCCTTTTGATGTACTGAAAAGCCTGTCAGTTTGCGTTTTTGAAAATTCGAGCAACAACTCGATATCGATGTAAACCTTTTGAAACTCGGTTATATGAATATATCGTGCCGATGTAAGCCTTGCGACACTCGGTCTAGCTGATACCCCATAATATGTCCGAATACCAAATATTTTCGGATGGGGGTGATGCTCGCCAAACGTCATTTCAACATACATGATTTGACGGGCCCCGAATATTACCGAATACACAACATATAAGTTGGTTGGGGCCATTCCATAATCGAACTCTGACGAAGTTCGGTAACTTTCATTTTATTTCCCGTACAGCCCTAAAAATGTGTCAAGTTTCGCGAAGTTATTTGAAAACTCGCATATCAACTTGCACTTGTGGCTGAAATTATCAAAGTGGAATTCGGAAGATTGTTTTTTACAAAACCTTACAACTCGGTTACTGATATACATAAATCCGAGTTGAAGTAATTCTTAAGTAAAATCTGTACCGAATTCAGAACACTTTGACAAAATCGCTGAAATTTGCACAGCAAACATAAATCAAAATCAAAATTACGCAAACACTTCATATATATATATATATATATATATATCTTGAAAAGTTGGGAAGTACCTTACATATTTTCCTACTAAGGGACTCAGTTGTCTGATATCCCCGATTATTTACTTAAACATCATATGTTTCCTACTAAGGATGCCGACATGCCGGCACCCCGACTACATACTACAAATAAAACAAATGTTAATAAAGTGACAGGAAATGAACTTCAAGCCTTATCAGCCGACTTCTCCACACTGTCCCCGGTGCCACTGCCCTCTCCAACTTCGGTCCCGGAAGATAGTCGCTCCAAGACATGCATCTCCTTTGCCTTAGCAGCAGCTTCAATGGCCCCATCTGGCACCGGAATGAACTCGTCGCGAGGATCAGGCAACTCCCTCACCTCATCTTCAGCCGGCGTGACGACCTTAACAAATTCGACCTCCTTGACGGCCGACTTGGCTTTTTCCTCAATGAAGGCTTGGACCCTGTCTCGAATCTGTTCCGGGGTCATGTCATCAAAGTGCTGCTCGACTTCTACCTCGGCGAGAGTGGAAAGATATACATCAGCTAACTCCTTCCTCTTTCCTTTCTCACCCTCCAGAATCATGTTGACATAGGCCCGTCGGAGAAGAGCTGCTCTATCTTCGGAAAGTGGTGGCAAATCGGGATTCGCATTTATCTCTTCGGATCGGCGCAGCATCCACTCACAAAACTCCCGCTCATATTCGTAAGCCTCGATGTGCATACCCTTAATCTCAGTACCGAAGCCATATTTTTCAAGTTTATGGAAGAGGAAGAAGCAAAGATCATCTACATCATAATACCCCGCATCAAAACGCTCAATAACCCACCGGAGTGCCAAGCAGGTATTCATCTCAAGCTCTAAATCCGGGCCATCTTCTTCCCCTACTTCGGCAACCACCTCGTCAGCCTGGGCAGCTTCCACTTCGGCCACAGAATCTTTTCCGGCCTGGAATCCATTTTCGTACATAAACTCTCCGTAGGCCGACTTCTCTTTCTCAAGTTTGGCCACCTCGGCCTGATGAGCATCCCTCTGCCGACCTACCAGCTCACGGACCTCGGCACCCTCTTGGCGAGTTATTTCATGCCTCGCCTTTTCATCCGACAGCGCTTTCGTTGTTTCCTCCAATTTAGCTTCAGAAGTCTTGAAATGCTGCTCAACCACGGCGAGGCGTGCCTTAAGATCGGCCACCTCGGCCTCAAAGGCCTTCTTCTCCTCTGATAATGTCAAGGTCTCAGCCTTTGCCTTCTCCAACTCGGCAGCCTTTTCAGAAATCTGGCCCTTCAAGTCGGCCTCCGTTTTAGCAGATTCTTCCTTCAACTGAACGATCACCATATCACGCGCGGCTACGATGTCTTTTTTCCCTTCCAACTAAGACGCAACCCGACGATGATCGTCCTCGGCTGCCACCAAACTAACCAAGGCCCTGCCCACACATGCCTTGGCATAGCTCAGCTTATCAACGCTGGATAAAGAAGAGACCCCCACCTCGGATTTGGGGTCCCAAACCATCAGCGGAACCCGAGCAGAGTTTCTGGCATTCTCTGGCATTTCGATTCTTGACGACATATGCGGTGACTTCACGGACAGAAAAGTAGTGAACCAATCCTCCACAACACCATCGGGCACCTTAACATTGGCAGCCCGCTCTTCATCTATAGTTAAAAAGGACTTCTCAAACAAAGGGGAATCATCCGTACCTTTCTCTATTGCTTTACGACCGGAGTCGTGTTTTTTCTTAGACCTCTTCTCCACACCAGAAGAAGCACCAACATCCGCCATTTTCACCAATTTTATCTTCTTCCTCCTCTCTGGTTGTTCCAACTCCAAAGACTTCGGAGAAGAGGGCGGCGCCTCGGTGTGGACGTCCTCGGCCGCAACCAGCTCCGTCCCTGCAACAACAGGCTCAGGCTCTGCTTGGCTAACTGGTGGCACCTCGGTAGTTGTCACCTCTTGCAAGGACTTTGGGCTCTCCGGAATAGCCGCCGAAGTCGCACTTGACCCCACTTCGGTCGATTTTTTACCAGCATTCTTTTGACCCACAGTTTTCTTTACCAAAGCGCGAACTAAGTCCCTCCTCATGATGTTGTTTAAACGCAAATCTCGGCTTTTACCGAACTTGGACTGCAAATCCTTGTTGGGGTACTTGCGCCTGAACTCCTTAGCCTCCTTGATTGTGCTATAGCCTAGAAATCCGAGGAGCGGATAGTATACAGCGGTCAAAATCAATCAAAGTTATTCACAACTATTCGATATACATAAAAGCGCAGGTAAAACCAACAGCTAGGGAATGTTCATTACCGGGGTCAAACTTGACAGTGGTAACTCCGAGAGATAATCCAGCCGCCTCAAGTTTTGAATCGACAACAAGCTTGCGATAATCTCGGACCTCCTTATCCAAACTAGCAAGTGTGATTAATTTCCCACCGAACTCCGGACTCAATCTCGGTTTCGTTTGTTTAGTTTCTTTTTCTACAAAGAGCAAAAGTTCCGACCTGTTAGTACACAAAACAAGGCAAAATCAGAGAAGTGTACCCAAATCAAAAGATAAAAAAGACTCACTTGCTCCAGAATGAATGAACATTGGAATCGTCATCCCATCCATCCGAGGTTCATGAAAGAAGCTCTCAGTGCCACTCCCCTCCAATCCACAACCACTCTTCCTGGAATCCATGAAGAGTTTCTGGGATGTCGGTTATTATTTCACCGACTTTTAAACCATGCTGCGGCTTCGCTCCGGCAAAGAAGCAGCATGAAGACTCCGCAACGTGTCTCCTCGGACTTTTCTTAAAGGCGAAAATGCTCCTTATTTCCTCACACGATGGCAGCCCATCGCCCTGCTCGTGCAGCAGCACCATCAGACCGATTATTTTCTTCCAACTATTGGGGGTAATCTGACACAGCGGTAGCCCCCAACTCCGAAGGTACTCAGTGATCAAGCTCGGTAATGGGAATCTTAATCCCAACCTCAAACTTTCAACAAAAACACCAACACACCCCGGAGGAGGACTGGTTATTCTCTCCCCCGGATATGGAGCAAAAATTTTTACCGAGGGTGGAATCTGAATTTGCTCCCGCAGCATCACCACGTCCGCATCGGTTAGGATGCTGGGCTCACCTTCGAAGTCGACCGCCGGATCAGGCCACTTCCTCACTGGTCTCCTCCAGTGAGGCACCTCAATATCGGCCACGTTGTCCTCAACCACTCGATCGCCATCTTCATCATCGGGCTTAATATCTAAATGTCCTACCAACATCGGATCCCACCGATGATACTCAAAGGCCAATTCAACCAACTGAGAATCATGATATACATCTAAGGGAACGAAATCGGTACTAGAGGAACTCGCCACCGCCTTACCCTTACCCTTTGACGCCATCGCACAATTGAACAGAACACAAAAGAAATAAAAGAAGAAATTGAAGAAAAAGCTTACCGAAAAATTCGCACACGTACAGCAAGCAGGAAACAACCCTCGAAATCTCAGAAGAATTTCAACAACAAGTATAATACGAAAGCTCAAGAATGAAAGCAAATGTGAAGAAAACTCAACCAGATATCGCAAAACCCTATTTATAATTTTTTATTTATGACCGTTAGGAATCCCAATTAGGGGCGCGTCCAACCGACGCGACCCCTAATTCCAACCGGCGCCACCTCTTCATCTGATAAGACGCCTACTGTTACACGTGGCAACCTATTAAAGCCGACCGTTACCTCATTCAAGGCCATTACGGCGCGACTGTTCATTCTGACATTAAATTGTTGACCGTTACGACTATTCACATTCCTCCTTTCACGACTGCCTGCAAACTGCTCGAATCTCACCAAGTGTCTTCACCTCGGAACACAGTCTGCACTTCGGAACAAGCAGTTCACTTCGGTTACCTCGGTCACATCGAGAGACCGAAGATCACTCTACTAATACGATAAGCATTATGTCGTTGACTTTTTACCGATTCGGAGCCTCTAAATGTTTGGCAACATCGATGACCATCACTTCGTATGCCCACCGATATTGGGGGCCTATCTGTTATCATCCGACTCGGCAAAACACCATTAAGAGGTTTCAAACATCATGTTAAGAGAAAATGACCATTGAACCGACGTGATCTTACCACCACACCGGTCCGGACAATGAACCAGTCCGAATTACCGAAGACCGAGGTGATCAATACATACCGAGGTCTACTTAAACCGAGGTCGTCATCTCCTTAAGCAGGTGACAAGGCGCCTACACTCACATCACACTCTACGAGGATCGTCATCATTCATGTGGGGACCACTGCTTCAAACCGCCCACCAAAAGTCACTTTATGCGAAAAGTAGTACCCTCCCAAGATGTATATTGAAAAAGCTACTATAAATAGTGAACCCATGACATTTGTAAGGGGGATCCCCGAATTCATAAAACATGAAACACGTAACAGCCCATCACGGCTCTTCACCTCGGTTCACCTCGGACCGGGGTCATTGTTGAGTTATTTCTACATGCTTTACGTCCAAACCGTTCATAAATCCCATCTTAATCACTTGTTACATCGTTGTTAGAAATCATATAACAACAAAAACCTTGTAACAATAGGATTTATGAATCCCCGTGGGTCCAGATAAGACTTGGACTAAGTAAAGATGTGTTGGTTAATGCCCTTGATTTCGAAAATGGATTCGAAAAAAAATTGTTCTGATTTTTAGAAAGTCTGAAATTTCTTTAAAATCAAAGTGAGGTGTTACAGTGATTAATCAACTAGTCATTTAGAATTTTATAAAAAATCATGCATGAATTAAATGAACTCAATCAAGATAATTGGAAATTGAAGTGTCACCCTTCAACAATTCGCAAAACTCGAGCCTGATAATCGAAAAACCCTAGAAAAATAGCAACTCGTACAATATGAACAATCCCAAGCCCGAAAATCACGAACAATTAAAACATCAATCCCCTAATCCCTAGCATATGAATTTAGCTACGCATAATCGAATCAACAATCATAATCATCACAATCGAAAAATCCATACTTAACGAATAAATTAAGAGAGAGTCTTACGATTGATGAAAGTCGAGAGTAGAATCCGATAAACAAGCTTGAATCCAAAATAAACAGCAAAATCCGAAAGCGAAACGTGTTCTCCGTCCGAAATTATTAAAGAAAGATGAAAAGAACAAATTTTTTTTTAAAACTCCGAACGAAAAAAAAAATACTTGAAAACCTAGGCTGGGAATGAATAATAATGTACGAGTTCTCAAAAACATATTTTAAAAATCTGCTAACGCCCAACTCGCGGCCGCGGAGAGGCCCGCGGGCCGCGGCGAAGATTGGCTCCGCGGCCGCGAATCGTCCCGAGGCCGCGGGTTTTAAGCTCTGAAGTTCCGGTCGCTGAGGTCCGTTTGCTCGTCGCGGCCGCGGTGAAGGAGAGCTCGCGGCCGCGGCCTTGAAATCTGGGCGGATAATGAGAAAGACAGCAGGCGCCGCGGTGTGCCGCCTGCCGCGGCGCAGAGGAGGATCTCTTCACAGCGGGACAAGGCTGCACGGCGCGTGAAGGGACTCCTTCACGGCGTGTCAAAGCTTCACGGCGCAGCGCGGCGGACGAAGGCTTCACGGCGTGGGCAAGCTTCGCGGCGCGGCGGTTTGGCTTGAGCGTATTCTGGTCGTCAGCTTCGCGGCGTGGTGGTGGCTACTTTCACGGCGCGATGGACTTGCTGGCGCGGAGGAGCGAGGACTTCACGGCGTGGCGGCAGGGTTTCTTCATGGTGAGAGGAGGTTACTTGCAGCAGCATGGAGAAGAGTGGTGACTCGCCGTGAGAGACTTTGTGCAGTGGCGCTGTGGCTGTCTTAAGGTTTGGGGGAGCGGAGCTGCTTGTTGTGCGTGGAGGTCCGAGAGTGATGTCGCGGCACGGTGTGGATGAAGATGGACTGTCGTGAAGGGGATGAACTGTACGTGACGTGAAAAGGGCTGCTGCGCGACACTGACATGACACGAAATTGAGGCTCGCTATCGGATGATTTGCACGGTTTCATGCTTGGGACTCTTTTGAACTCGTTCGAGCTTGGGACGGATTTGTGCTTTTCCTTATGTGACTCCGACGAATCCCTCTACAAGCTTGCAGAACATATTTATGTCCATAAAATGATAATCAACCGCCTAACCTGCACACCATAAGAGGAAAACAAAAACGGAGAAAACGAAGAAAATAACTGAAAAAACAAATAAAGACTCTAAATAAATGAAAACACACGAAACGAAATAAAACGGACCACAACTAAGGGAAAAACATAAAATGGGGGAAAAAGAAAAGAAAAATAATCATGAAAAACGTGACAAAAATGGGACAAACAGTCTTCGTTGATTATCGACGTATCGGGAAGTCTGGTCTTTGATGAAGATGTTGCAAGTCCATGAAGCGGAGTCCCCCTTGTGGATACGTCTGCGGGCTTCCTCGGGGTCAAAGTGTCTTGCGCCGTTCTCACCGGAGTATGTCACCATCAAGGGCTTGTGCGTTCGACCAATTGCGAAGTGAGTTTTGAAGTAGAGCGCCAGCCAGCTGTAAACGAAGTGGATGGAAAATGTCGATCGAGATGGACTTTTGCAGTTTGTAAGCTCGTTCAGCCCCTTGTAAATGCTCGTCAAGACTGGAACTGCAAGGCCGACTATATAACCCTTGGCCATCATGCTTGCCATCTTGAAGGTACCTAGGGCGAATTATGTCGACGTCGTTGTTGGGAAGGACGAACGTGCATATCCAACAGGATAGGTATGCTGCCAAGTGAATTTCTTCTTGCAGCTTTAGCTCGATCACAACCATCTTCTTGAACAATTGAGCCAAGTGAATTTCTTTTTGCAGCTTTAGCTCGATCACAACCATCTTCTTGAACAATTGATCATCGGCTGAGGTCCAGCGTCGATGTTCTTCAAAAGATTCTGGCGGATTATGAGTTAACTTGAGGCGAATAACCCTCTTCTTCTCTACGTTCCTCTTGTCGGCACGATTGGGAGGTTGTCTGTAGTTGATGGTCTTCTTCGACCAAAAATGCACCCATCGGTCAATTGACACTTGTCCATCGTCGGTTTCTTTGCACAGTAGATGATAGGCGTGGAAGAGGTATCTGCAGCAGCGAGGAAGGCATAAATTCTTATCTTTGTTGGTCCCGATCAACTCGTCTGCCTCCGGCACCACCTCGTCAAAAATAAACCCACTCAATGGAAGTCCTGCCAATGTATGAAGATCCCATAGCGAAATTGAAAACTCCCCAGAAGACGTTAAAAGTGTGTTGGTAGAAGGACACCACGCTTCGCAAAATGCCTTGATGATCTCGGGATTGCAGTCGTAGGTGAAAAGCGAGGCGTAAACAACATCATAAATCTCTGCCTTGATCAGGTTGCTTATGCATCGGCTAAGTATGTCTTTAGTCCACTCCCAGTACCCTCGTGTGTAGTGGAATTCACCGGCAAAATTGATGGCTTCTCCCCAATCAGCTTCACCTCGTGTGATACGTCGTCCTAGAGTCGGCAATGGCAATGGATCTGTCTCATTCTGCGGGTTGTGGTGAGTCGCTTGTAAGATCCATGCTTTTGACTTCCTGAAGGCACACTCTTGAGTCCACTCGATCACGGAGTCTGCAACATTTGGCCACGTCTTCGAAAAGTCACCAGTGATTGGTTCTTCAACTGTGAAGCGAGTCCCTTTCTCTAGCGGTTGGTGTTTGGTGTCGAGAACTACTAAATATCTTTTTCCCGGATGGAAGTGCTAGTAAAGTAGACCATCTTGTTTGCTTCGATCACAACAGTTGAAGATAAAATTTGAAATTAAAATAAAAGAATAAAAAAAGAACTAAGTGGCTTAGATTGAATAAGTTCGGTGAATTGACTTACAAGTAATTCCCTCAGAGAAGTTTGCTCGAAGCCTTGAAGATGTCCGCAAAACGAGCCACGTAATGTATACCCTACGCAGAAGAAAAAGGGAAATATGAGTAATCAAGGGTAAAGAAGAAAGAAAAGTAACAGCTCCAAAACAGCCCCGGCTCGGCCCAAACAGCTCCAAAACAGCCTCAGCTCGGCCCAAACAGCTCCAAAACAGCCCCAGCTCGGCCCAAACAGCTCCAAAACAGCCCCAGCTCGGCCCAAACAGCTCTAAACAGCTCCGGCTCAGCCCGAACAACTCCAAAACAGCCCGGCTCGGCCTAAATAGCCCCGACTCAGCTCCAAAACAGCCCCGACTCAGCCCAAATAGCTCCAAACAGCCCCGGTTCAGCCCAAACAGCTCCAAAACAGCCCTAACTCAGCCCAAACAGCTCCAAAATTGCCCCGACTCAACCCGAACAGCTCGGAAATAGCCCCGTTATGGCCCGCCAGCTCTTGAACGGCCCCGAATAGCTCCCAAACATGCTCGTTTCGGTGTGAATAGCCCCTGAATCGCCTCGCTTCTGCCCAAAAGCTCCCAAACAGCCTCGGTTCAGCTTTGTTTCAGCCCGAACAGTGGAAATAGGACCTCATTACAGCCGGGAAGCAACCGAACAGCTCCCGAAAAGCCACGTCTCCCGTTGCAGCTTTTGTATGTTGCAGCATAAAAAAAATGTGGAAGATATCGGAAGATGAATTTGCTTATAACTTTCGGGCAATCCGTCGAGCACCTTGAGGTCGGAAGTTTGAAAGACTGAAGTATATGAGCTCTTTGATGTTGCCTACACAAAATTTTCCGACTGTAGCATGAACACAACAACATCAATGGCAGCTCCTAAGTATCCTCGTGTAGCAGCAAATGAAAAAAGAAAAAAAAACAAGAAAGGAGGAGAATAATGGCTATACCTGTCTGGTGGCTTCTCAATTTGTGATAATGCTGAAGCTTGAGACCTTCTTTTATAGGGGAAAACCCCTTTAAGCTTAGGAAACTTATTGTCTTGAATCCTGATATGGTGAGGAATTTATAAACAAAATCTCTAAAGGTTGGAAAGAAATAACCGAAAGATGCCATGCAGAGTTTCATTGAGGAGTTCGAATTTTGTTACTTGGAATGTATTAATTTGCCTCTTCATATTGTTGCCTTGTATTTGTATTATTCTCCAAATATGACCAAGATGTTAAGTGAGAAAAGAAAAGTGAGGAAAAGATGCATGTTGTCCTGGATTTAATTTCTCCATTACGTCTTTTTGAGGCAATGATGAGAAAATTACTCCCCCTACTAATGGTTTGACAAATAATATTAAAAATACAAAATGCTAAACTTTTCATCACAAATACGATTGAGATTTAATATCCCAATGCAATTCCTCTCTCTCCCACTTTCTCTCTCCGAGAGATTTAATATCCCAATGCAATTTCACTCTCTCTTCCCAACTTTATCTCTCTTGAGATTTAATATCCCAACACAACCCCACTCTCTTTCTCCCACTTTCTCTCTTATGGAAACCCTCTCTCTCCTTCTTGAACTTATCGCCAAACTCTCTCTTTCTTTCTTCCAAACAACTAATTTAATTTCAAGAGAAATAGAATGAGTCTCACGAAATTGATGCGGCCAGATTTTTTGGTGTTGGCCAGCGCAGGCTGCTGGAATGTTTTTGGGGCTGGCTGGATTGTTGTGCTGGTGTGGCCGGATCGCCGTGCTGGTGTGGCCAGATCCCCTGTGGATGTTGGCCGCGTGAATAATAAGTAGGACTGTTTAATTTCAGAAATTGGATCTCAATTTCAACCTCCCGAACGCAAGGTTGTACAAAAAAAAGCTTCAATTTCAAAAATTGGATGCTCCTACCCGTACAAAGAAAGCACCAATTCTGAACCCGCCGAGATTGAGTCGTCTGACGACGATGATTTCGTCTCAATTTTATAAGTTGTTTAACTTTTGTATATATATATATATATATCGTCAGTTTTTTCGTCATGTTATAAATATGTTGCATTTGAGAAAAGTTTAGACAATGTTTATCTTATGTATATATATACAATTTATATTCTCATGTTACAAGCTTATTGCAGAATCAAAGATGTTTATTTGTTTTTATTTTATGTATATACACTTTTTGTTCTCATGTTATCAGGTAATTGCAAAATAAAAAATATGTTTATATGTTGTTTATCTTATGTATATATGTACAATTAACACAGCCATATGTATATATTATGTCAAGATATGGAAGAATGATAAGGATGCTATGAGTGTGTTTTTATTTTTTTTTTTATTTTTTGTTAATGCAATAATCAATGTAAATGTAAATTTTAAAAATAATTGTAATTATACGAAATGTTAAACATCAATTTTAGTTGAAGAGAAAACGAAAACTAAATTTAAATGGAATGAAAAGTGAGACAAATGAGAGAGTGAGAGAGAGAGATGGCAAGATTGAAGAATAAAAAAAAAAAAGATAAGAGAATGAACGGATGGGATATGAGACATAATGTAAAGAAAGATAATTAAGGAGGAGATAAAACAAAGATGAGAAAATTAAGAAAACAAATTAAGTAGGATAAAATTAAATCGTATATATGCAGTTAAGTTGATAGAATCGTAAATATAAAAATTTGTTTCAATATACTCGTAACTGTATAAATTTCCCGGCAAAGATTAAAGTTAATTAAAATACCGTTTGATATATTATATGGACCGTTTATTTCGAAAAGTTGCTAGTCTTACAAATTGGATAAAGGCCCAACATATAGTATATTCAAAAGCTTTGGGCCAAATTAATCAAAAGACCAATAAATGAGGCATTCAAATGGGCAAAAGCTTTGGGCTATTTGATACACATGACAACAAGTTTGTCAATCTGGGTTCTCTTGGGCCATATAATTCCATGTCACGTTTTCTGAAGCCCAAATCAAAGATTTCGCGACTCATTCACTTTAAGACACATCGTCCGTGAACAATTCTCGAGGGGACATTTGTAGAGACATAAAATTCATGTCCAATCAAATGGCGCCACGTGAAATTAATTTATTAAAAATCAAGTCCTATTTTCTATTTATATTTTAGGAATTTCTATAAATTTAATTCCTAAATTTAAATAGTTAATTAATTGATATTTTAATATTTTAATTCTTTTTGGAAACTAAATCATATCTTCTAGAATATCTTGGAATATCTAAGTAAATAGAAGATCTTATGTGAATAATCATGGACCAATCAAATTGCGTCCTACGATTCCTAAATTTGGTAGGGTGCTCTCTCCTACACCTATAAATATGGACTCTCCCTAATGTCAAAAACACACCTCATAATTCAAATTCAAGTTCAAGAGCTTTAGAGAATTCTCTCTACGAGATTCAAGTGTTCTTGAAGATTCAAAGTCGTTCTTGAAGATTCGAAGGAAGATTCAAGCAAGTTCAAGCTCAAAACCGACGTTTAATCTGGAAACAAGCTGTCAAGCCTCCAAATTGCGTTCATATTCAAGTTCAAGTTCAGATTTCTCGACTAGATTCAAGTGTTCTTGAAGATTCAAAGGCATTCTTGAAGATTCAAAGCAAGATTCAAGCGCGTTCTACCTCAAGACTAGCATTCAATCTGGAAACAAGCTGCGAAGCCTTCGAATAACGTTAGTAAATTCAAAACCGGCGTGATGAAGATTCGAGATCTACTTTGCGGCGAATACCAAGGATTCGTGTTCTTCGCGTTTTTAGGTTATTTTGACGTTTGATCTGGGAAAAAACTTTCAAGCCCTCGGATTATGTTAATTCAAGTCAAATCAAGTCAAGGAGAAGATAAAGCCGAAGGTTTCGCTCCAAGACTTAAAATATTGTTTGTGAGAAGAATCAGAGGAATAATAGAGATTGTAACCCGCTATATATATTTGATTCAAGAAATTTTTTTGAATAATATTTTTTGTGTTTTTAAATTCAATACACGAAATTTGTTGTTACAGGATTGTTCCGATTCTAGCATTCGCTTATTCAAAGTCCTATTAGACATTGGCATGTCTGTAACAAACAAGGAACATGGAAAAGTATATAGATAAATTCAAAAACATACATATAGTTGTTTCCTTTGTCAAGGACTGGGATTAACTAAAAGTTGGACTGGATAACAAAGTTGACTTCTATGTTGTTTCCTTTGTCAACGATGCAATTGTGGTTCGTGAACTAAATAACTATCTGAAAAGTACACATCAGGATGAGCTATACCAAGGATAACTAACCAATGGCAAAATTGACTCATTGTATAGCTTAAAACTCATTGCAAATTACTAGACTTACACTACCTTAAGTTCAGGGTAAAGGATATAAGATAAACAAACTAAAGCAATAATATTATAACATTTTTCTGTTGTCCCAAAAATATTCACAAGGTCATATTACTGCAACGCAAGACTAAATAAATAGCACTGACAAAAATGAGATGATAGGATAATATAAACGAAATAGAGTTAATATTACTACCAACATCACGAGAAATGTCTTCTATATTATTGGCCAGAATTAAAATGAACATATAAACGAAATAGAGTTCATATGACTACGAAAAGATATTATGTAGGAATGTTACATATGAACAAATAGTCGGTGATATTTTTCAAATTTCCATATTCTGAAGCCTTAATATTTCATTTTAAATTCATTTGCTGATCATGAAAGAAGATGATAGTTCCCAAAAACTAAAATATATTTTACTTCGTCCTATAAAAAGTTGTCTTTATGTGATACACAACTTTGAAATCAACAATAAAAGCCTTTATTGTAAAAAAGTTCAGATTTACCTAATTGTTATCTTACTTCACTTTCACAACACTCTTTTTTGTCGGCTAATGACGACTTTGATTCGCAGTACTTCAAAATCTAACATAGCTGCTTATTTTTTTGACCATTATTGCCTTTGCTTTTTTGGCCGTCAAGAAATTAAGAATCAATGAGCTACATTTTAAAAGTACACAAACAGGCATAAATAAAATCACTTGTACCTTATATGGAGCAAATTTTGTACTTGCCTTAGTGGCCTTAAACTATCAGAATCTCGTGACAATATAGAATTCAACTAGTCGTCATTTACAATTCTACAAAGAAGAATAAGTAGCAATGTTAGCATATAAACCGAGCAATTTATCATAATAAATGAATAAGAATAAACAAATAAGTATATAAATGAAAGGATAAATTAACATAAGTAAAAAATGAATCAGAATAAATGTGTAATGAACACAACTTACCATTTTTATCAATATTATTCACATCATCTATATTCTTAACTATACGAGATGCTTTTTCATCCACTTTGTCCCTTGCTAAAGATAAATTTTCAATGTCATTTGAAAATATCATGGATTGTTTGTCGAAGAAAAACGGTGCAATCTCATCCATACAATTGTATTCATTTCCTCATATAAAAAAAAAAATCCCTTGGTTTACAAGGTCAACACTCCAGTCCTTATCCAACTCATTGGTAACATAAAGCACCGTGTGAGCTTAGACATGTAAGACATATGGTTTTTCGTCGATACTATCTCCTATATGGATTATGTTGGGAAAGTTAACCTCAGTAAATCCAAAGCAATATTTTCTTATCCCTCTAGAAGTTATTGTGTTAGCCGATATACACTTGAATAATGTAACAAAAAATCCTTTTTTAAATCTTTTTCGCATGTCGATTGTTGTGAATTCCATGAAACCCTCTACCTCCTATAATACTTTTAGAAGAATTCCACCTAACATAAAAGCCTAAAATATTATTTAATAGAAAAAACATTTTACCTACTTAATAGATAATCCTCTTTAAAGATGCATCCTTACAGATACGAGCTTGAAAGTTTGTGTAAATCGCAAGGCCGCAATATGAGACGAGCAACAAGCTGGAGGAAGTGATTCTAGAGAGAGGCTTGTGTTTTTTAAAGTCGACGAGGAGAAGGTGAACACGAAAAATTTTATTAATATCCAGTTGCAAAACGAGACAGAGCCATACAGCTGGAACTAGAAGCACTAAAGGGAGATTTCTCTAGTTTAAGGGATAAAGTAGTTTCTATAGAAAATGAAGATGCAAAAATGATGAGCTCTCTGCTCTTGTCCATAAACTTGAGGCCCAAGACACTAAATTGTTAAGCTAAATAAATGATCTAAAAGCTCAAATGAACAGCATGCAACAAGAGGCTGATTCCTTGAGGGAACAGAAAAGGGACCTCGAAAAGCAAATAGTGCAAGAGGACAGTGAAGTCTCTGATCAAATCAAGAACCTAATGGACCATGTCA
>CACSLK010020079.1:76756-92817 GCA_902706635.1 Striga hermonthica
ATTGCTAGTATTATTCGGGCCCAATTTGACTGTTCGAATTAAATTTTTCGGCCCGCACCTATCAGCCCAACCCGTTGCCAATGGTCCATGAAATTGGAAAATAGGTTTTGATGAAACCCAAGTAATTCCCCTCTTCTCTGGAACACACCATCACCCAAACTTCTTCCCCGCAGTCATCGTGTTCCCTCATCCCTCTGGCTCTTCCGTTCCCGTCATTATCTTCTCTGACGAGCCGAGGCCACCAGTTTTCCAGCGAGAAGAGGAACATTGAAACTCCGACCGCACCGTCGCGGGCGAGAAACTAGCCGATGACCAGCCCTCCGCGAGTTGCTTCCATCCCGCGACGACCGTCAGGAACCAGCAGACCTTTCCCCGTCATCGCAGAGCCGCCGCGACGCCTCCTTCGCAGCTCTCAGTGCGCAAGCTTCCGGTGACCACCATCATCATCAATCGCGACACCATAGGTCCAAACCCGTTCGCTGCTTCCTGATGTATTTTCGCTGCTCGTGGCTTGTTCCTCCTAGTGAGTTCACGGTCACTGTTGCCCGTTTGCGAGTCCCTTCCCAGCGAGCCTTGGCCATTGCGATGTCCCTGCAGGCCGTCCATCGAGCTCGTGATCCAACGAACCACCGTGCACAACCGCCGTTAGCCGTTGAGCCCGTCGTCCCGAGCTTGATCGCCGCAGCCGCTGTCCGCACGTGCACCATCGCTAGCCTAGTTGCTGTCCCATCATCGGTGCTCCGTCGGCGAGCCAAACGAAGTTGTCGAGCTTCCTCATTTCGGTCGAGCACCACCAGCAAGTCCCGCTGTCCGTCGGCACCTCCGTGAGCGTCTTCCGATGTCCCTAGAGAGTCGGGACAGCCCCGCAGAACTACGTACACGCCACCCCCACGAGCCGTTGTCGTTGAGCCCAACGAGCGTGCTCGTGGCCTCCGAACAACCCTTCTCGGCTATCGTTTCTTTCTTCATCGCGTACTAATCCCGAGAACGGTACTGAAATACGGTTTCCTTTTCGTTTTTATTGTGTTTCGGGCTTTGGAAATATCTCGTAGTTAGGGCTCGTATTTTAATTGTTATATATGTTAATTGGGTGCTTAATTGTTAATTTTAATATGTGATTGTATTATTGTGATATATTACATGTTAATTGCTGAACGTATGAATTATGAAGTTGAGTACGTGCCTTGGTGTTTTTATCGAGCCGTATTATTAATTTATATACGTTTTGGATATCAAAGTGATTGCCGTCACTTTGGTTGTTATCGAACTGAGTTTCGAGTGGCATTTTTTCGTGGAAATCCTAGAGTTATAGGTACTTGGAATTGTCCTTGAGTTATTGGTTTTGATTTGGGGTCGTTTCGATGTGTATATGCCAAGTTATGAATTTTCTAAACCGAGCATGCTGCTGAACCTTGAAAAAAATCACTAAACATCGGGTAGTTGTGTGTTTGAGCTGAATTTTTGATATGTTGTACCTCTTTGGATGTTACATGATTGTGAAAAGTCCCTGAATTAATCTCGGAGTTTAACTTCAAATTGCTGAAAATGAGTTTCGGTCAGAATCTTGTAAAAATCATATAAAATCGAATACTTTGAGTTTTGAGCTGAACTTTTGAGGGTAGTGTTGTTTTGGTATTGTATCTGTTATGTCCAAATTTCAAGTCGAAATTCGATGTATAGCTGCTTTAACTCTAAACTTTGACATTTGGTGTTGTTTTTGTTTAAATTATTTGAAAATGCTCCGAGATGAACTAAGGGCTGAAACTTGGTGAAAATATGTGATTTTATGTGCTCTATATTTTGTTAAATTTGCAGCTTATTATCCTTAGTATTACTCCTAAACCATCGGTAGGTTCATTTTGTAGCCTTTGTAGTCGTTTTCCGAACTATTTGATTTTCCTGTCAATCCAATATGTGTTTTGCATGTTATATGTGATCATGTTGGATTTATTGAGATGTTTTGAGTCTAATAGTCAACTCCAAGTACTTAAATCTGTTAAGAAATCCACGAGCCACTTAGTCGATATGGTTTCGGCTAAGTATGTGTTGCTTTGTGTGTTGTTTTGTGCTGAATAGTCTGTTGGTAGGACTATCGTAATTGTTGTAGGTTCTTCGAGCTGAACTTTTGCCATAATTCCTTCAACATTGTGCTTGGCTATATCTCGGCAATTTCCAGGTGGGTTGTAATTGTAAAATTTGCTATGCCATATGTGTTTATCATGATGTTGACTTGGTATGATTTTAGTATGTACGTAAACAATGTAGCCTATCGGTGTGAGCCGATTCAGCCATTGGTACGGTTGTCCCCGTCGATGTAATACGGTTACCTGCGAGGTAAGTCTCCGTAAGACCTAATGAAAGGTCGTGCCTTGTCGTATGGCACGTACCCCCATGAGTTAGGGTAATGAATCCCCTTTCCTTGGCTAATGAAAGATGTGTACACGTGGGTATTATGTTGTGATGTGATTAGGAGATGTGACAGATTAATTGTTTTATGTTCATACTCTAACCATGCATTCTTTTCATTATTTATGTTGTGATATATGTGCATAGTGGTGAGCGCGCTTTTCATCTTGTGCTCGCCCCCACCTGCTCTTCACCGATGCAGGTTAAGCAGGAGCTGGGTGACGAGAAGAGGCGAGTGGGTCGGTCATATCATTATGCATTTTATGCTTCCGCAGTAATAAATAAAACTTTATGAATCTTGATGTTGACACTTGCTTAAACCTTTTTCCAAAGCTTATGACATGTTTGTTTTTGGGAAATTTGTGGAAACCTTGATTATTGAGTATGATGATGTGGTTTGATTATTCATGTTAAGTCTCGTATGATATGTTTTGGTTAATGAAAACCACTTGTGAAAACCGGGTAATGAAACCCCGTGGGCCCAGATAAGACTTGGGTTATGAAAATGTTATTTAACACCCATTAAATTTAAAAAATGATCTCGAAAAATTTGTACTGATTTTTGAAAGGTCCGGAATTTCTGTAAAATCAAAGTGGGGTGTTACATCCTCTTTCCTTAAAATTGCGTCCCATTATCCGAAACCAAGATCTTTGGGATCCCGAATCGACAGCAGATATTATTGAACAGAAAATGTATCATTTTGTCCTCAGTGATCTTTGCCAGAGGTTCTGCTTCTACCCATTTGCTAAAGTAGTCGACGGCAACCACCATGAACTTTCGTTGCCCTGTTCCTGTTGGCAACGGGCCTACCAAGTCAATCCCCCATTGAGCGAAAGGGATCGGGCAGTTGATCGTCGTCATTGCCTCAGCGGGAACGGGAATTTGTCCATGGCGCTGGCATTTATCGCATCCTTTCGGCTGCCTTTTGGATTTTGGGCCAATAATAGTCTGCTCGAAGGGCTTTGCCGGCTAGGGCTCGCAATCCTATATGCGCTCCGCAATACCCTTCATGGATTTCATTCAGGACATGATCACCTTCTTTTTCCGAGACGCATCGTAGGTGGGGTCCGACCATCGACTTCTTATATAAGACTCCTTCGATCTCAAAATATTTACTCAAATATTGGGCTGCCTTCTCAGCCTCCTGCTTATCTCCTTCTGGCACTCGACTTTGCAGTAGCTCACGGATTGTTCCTCGCCAATCTTGGTTTTCGTCGACCTCTATTGTCTCACTCAGGACACTTCCTTCCAAGTGTAGTGTGGTAATATGATTTTCCATTTTTCCTTCAGTCGAGCTTGCAATTCTTGCGAGCCAGTCAGCTTGCTTGTTCTCTTCTCGGGGTACTTGCGTTAACTCAAAACTTTCCAAGCCTTGCACTAGGCTCTGGATTTCTTCGACATATTTTACCATCCGATCTTCTTTGATTTTTCAGTTTCCCAACACTTGCCCCACGACCAGTTGTGAGTCAGAATGTGCCATGATTTCCGTTGCTCCACCCCCGATTGCCAGTTGGATCCCCTTAATTAGAGCCTCATACTCTGCCTCGTTGTTCGAGGCTTTAAATCCTAGTTTGATGGCAAAATCAAGTTGCTCGCCTTCAGGGGATACCAAGGCTACTCCCAGACCAGACCCTTTGGCTGATGAGGATCCGTCGACGTGCATTATCCATTTCTTGCTCGCACCTTTAGTTCCTTCTTGGATAAAGTCGGCTAGAGCTTGAGCTTTTATAGCCCGTCGAGGTTCGTATTTGATGGAAAATTCGCTAAATTCTACTGCCCATTTTACGAGTCGACCCGACACGGTAGGTCGACCCAAGGTCTCTCCGAGCTGGAAATTCGTCCTTACAATTATCACATGGTTCAGGAAATACGACCTCAATTTTCTGGCTGTGAGTACCAATATTAATGCAGCCTTTTTGACTTAAGAATATCTCGCTTCTGTGCCTTGAAGTACTCAACTTGTATAATAGATCGGCTGCTGGGCCCCTCCAGCTTCTCGCAGTAATACCGAGCTTAGAGAAAATACTCCCACCGAGATATAGAGCACCAACTCGTCGCCTGGTTCAGGCTTTGTCAACAGCGGTAATTCGCTCAAAAACTCCTTCAACTTTTCAAATGCCATTTGAGCCTCATCATTCCATTGAAAAGCTTTTTTCTTAAGTAACTTGAAGAATGGGAAGCTCCTTTCTGCGGCTCGAGCTATGAATCGACTGAGGCCCGCAATTCGACCTGTCAGGACTTGCACTTCTCTAATGTTCTTCGGTGGAGCCATGTCGAGTATGGCTTGCACTTTGTCCTTATTCACTTCGATGCCTCTTTCAGTTACGACGTAGCCTAAGAATCTTCCTGCCCTTACTCCAAAGGCACATTTAACTGGGTTCAGCTTCATTCCAAACTTCCTTAATGTACTAAACGTTTCCCTCAAATCATCCACATGTGAGGTCGAGGACCTACTTTTTACCAAGATATCGTCCATGTAAACTTCCATATTTTGTCCGATCTATGATTTGAACATCCGATCCATCAACCTTTGGTATGTTGCCCCCGCATTTTTAAGCCCAAAAGGCATGACGACATAGCAATATGTCCCCTTACTCGTTACGAAACTAACTTTGCCTTGGTCCTCAGGAGCCAACGAAATTTGGTGATATCCCTGGGACGCGTCCATCATACTCAGCAATTGACAGCCAGCTGTGGAGTCGACCAGCTGGTCGATTCTTGGCAGGGGGTAGTGGTCCTTCGGGCAAGCTAAATTCAAGTCGTGAAAGTCAATGCACATGCGCCACTTATTTAGCGCTTTTCTCACCATCACTGTGTTTTATATCCATTCGAGGAATTGAATTTCTTTAATATGTTTGGCCTTCAGCAACTTATCCACCTCGACCTCGATTGCCTTGTCGATCTCTGCCTCGTGACGCCTAAGACGCTGCTTCACGGGTTTTTTGAGGGGGTCGACATTGAGTTTATGTTCCATGACCTCGGGATTGATTCCCGTTAACTCTTCGGGGGAGAAAGCGAATATGTCCCTGAATTCTCTCAACAGCCCCACCAACTGTTGATGCAACTCACCTTCTAATTCTTGCCCTATTTTAGTGATCTGTTGTTCTTTTTCCCCAATTTGAATCTCCATTAATTCTCCATGTGGCTCGAGGTCATTCTCCCTTTGCCTCTTCTCGCTTGACATCAACTATTTTCCTTCCTTTGGCTATGTCCGTTGGTTTGTTCTTACTGCAATCTGATAACAAGTTCTTGACAGCCTCTGGTCCCCTCGGGCCTCCCCGACTTTATCTCCCATGGGGAATTTAAGTTTCATATGGTAGGTCGACACTACTGCTTGGAATGTGTTGAGCGCGGGCCTTCCCAGAATCACATTATAAGCCGACTCGACGTCGACTACAACAAATCGTACCATTTTCACTTTCCTTAGGTCGCCTTCCCCTAGGACGACAGCGAGCGTGGTTTCTTCTAATGGTGCGACTTCCGAGCCATTAAATCCGAAAAGTGAGGTATGTAGGGGTGAGAGCTCGATGTCGAGTTCCATCCGCTTAAGACAATTGTAAAAAATCACGTTCACCGAGCTTCCTGTGTCGACAAAGATTCTTTGAACTTCGTAGCCCAATATTTGAGCTATGATCATCAGGCTCTCGACTTCTCCCATGTCTGCTGGTCCAAAATTCATCACTGGACCGTTTTCCTCGACCTGTTGCACTTCAATTTTTTCGTGGTGCCCTCGAGCATACGCCTTCCTGGCCCGATTTGAATCTCCATCGGTCGGTCCTCCGAATATCATGTGAATAACTCCTCTTTTCTGAGGGAGCTCCTCCTTGTCGGGTGTCCTCGCTCTCTTGTGAGGGCTTTTGCTTCTTTTCCTGCGTCGACTGGTTCGCTCTCGATCCTTATAAATGAATTCCTTCAGATGGCCTGCTTTGATTAGTCTTTAAATCTCATTCTTTAGGTGCCGACATTCATCGGTGTTGTGGCCGTAGTCTTTGTGAAATCGACAATACAGATCGCTTTTAGGTTTTGTCGGCCCATCCTTTCTCGTCCGTGGCCACCTGACGACATTGTCGCGGATCTCTTTTTCCATAACCTCCAGTATCCTTGCATTTGAAGCTAACAGGGGAGTGTATTGGGCTGTCCTCCATCCCCTTGATCGTCCTTCTCTTTCATACCTCGGGGATCCCTTCCTCTCAGTTGGCGCGACGGGCCTTTTATCCTTCTTCTCGTCTCGAGGCTCAGCCTTTGCCTTAGCTGCTTCTCGAAAGTCAGCTTCAGCTTCTTCAACATTCATGTATTTGGCGCATCTTCCTAACACCTCATCGAACGTCCTCCCGGGCCGCTTTGCTAGGGAATTTCTGCATAACTCTGGGAGCAGTCCTCGAGTGAGCCCTCCTGACTTGATTTCCTCGGTGGCCGAGAGGACGTCGACGCAGGCGCGTGTGTACCTTGCCACATAATCCCTCAATGACTCCCCTTCTTTCTGTTGCATACCTATCAGAGTGAGGTAAGACTTTTCTTGGGCTTTTACACTCGCGAATTGATTTAGAAAGCTTGAGCTAAATCCGTCAAAGTCCCTGATGGCTCCTGGGGCAATTGATGAAACCAATCCTGCGCCGGTCCTCGCAGGGTTGTCAGGAACGCTCGACATTGAACAGGGTCATTGTAGCGATGCAGTACTGCCATGTTTTCGAAACTCCTTAGATGTCGAGAGGGATCAGTCGACCCGTCATACCAGATGTTGAGCTCCCTGAACCCTTGAGGCAAGTCGGCATCCAGAATATGTTGTGAAAAGGGGTGTCCTCTCGAGCTTCCCGTTTTCCTTCCTTCCACTCGAGCCTGCAAGTCTCGGACCTGCGCTAACAGCTGCTCCAGGCTGTCATTTTTGGCTTGTGGATTGACAGTTCTGACAGAGGACTCCTCTTCATCTACCCTCATGTTCTGCCTCTCATGTGATTGCGCCTGTTGTTCGCGCTCAAGGGGTTGCTGCTCATTTTGAGGTTGTTCGACCCTGGGTTGCTTGATTCGGGGTTGTTCGACCCTGGGTTGCTCGATTCGGGGTTGTTCAACCCTAGGTTGCTCGATTGGTGTTTGTTTGATTTGGGCAACTACAGCTTCGGCAATCATCCTTTGCATCTCGCTCCGTGTTATGGTTAACATTTGTTCCTCACTTTAAGGCAGCGGTCTCCATTCTGAATCGAACGGTCCAGGCTGCTTTCCCAGACTTAGGAACGTCTCGGTTGACTCACGATCGTTGACTTCTCCGCTCGTGCTTCTCGCGTGACTGGCCTCCCCTTGAGTGAGTACTGGGACCTTGACTCCTGGTGGGGTGATAGGCATTTCCTCCCCCATACGCCCCCCTGACGGCGCGTGTGCCCCAAACGGTGGGAAACCGAACACTTGGAGCGGCGGCTTGGGGTTTGGAATCGGCGGGGGTCGCTTATCTGTCCATGCGGCCCGGAAATCCTCCTTCAAATTTTTCTGCAATCCTTCCTTCTCAGCCATCGGAGACAGATCCAAGCTAGGTGCAAAGCTCTTAATTCCTTCAAGAACTCCCCACAGACGGCACCAAAATGATGGGTCTTTTTTCAGATCTGGAACGAACCGAGGAGAAATCGTCCGGATCTGGGATGAACCGATATAGATGAGCTCAGATCTGACTGGATGACCTCCGAACCGTTGTTGAACTGCAAGAACACCTGCAAAAACTCAACACCGGAGGGGTTCTCTGGCGTAGAGCCTCCGACGCTCAAGTCAATATGTGGAGAAGGTGGAGAGAGCCGCCATTAGAGAGCAGCAATAATATATCAGAATGTAGAATGAATAGAAGTTAGGGTTTTGGAGTTACCTCAGCTCCTTTATATAGAAGTGAAGCATTTACCTGAAGTCCCCAAAATGCCCCGGCCGACTTACTGGAAATGTCCAAGTTACCCTGGTCGGTTCGCATTCCGCCCATTTCCTAGTCAGCTTCGAGATCCTTCCTCAGCTTCTTCCTTATCCTTAACTCTCCCTTGATACGCTGAAGTATATCCGAACTGTCGAGATCTATGAAATGCTAGACCTCTTCAGTCGACCTGAGATATCGACTCGAGTCGACTGGATCATATTCAGCCGTTAGCGGATCCCACCATGCCTAATCATTGTCTTGGAGGGAGTCGACTTATGTCAGTCGACATATGCACGTCGACTTAGATGAGCACCGGGATCCTTGGTCGTGAGCATCACGAAGGGCCTATTGGTGGAGTCGACTTTGCTCGAGCCGACTCGGTGACCTCTGAACCGTAATGATATGGACCGTTATGCGTCAATGTGGCTATATCAGTAGTATTTTGACTTAATGTAAGTGCTTGACGAGCTGAGCTCACCGCTGACTCCTATTTGTGTGATATCTCTCTTGCTATTCCAAGTGGGTTTTATTCAAAAATATCTATGCCATGATTGATAAATGTTTTATTTATGTGGGTGTGATCAATGTATGAATGTGAACATGTAACCTTCGATGTGAGCTGTGTCGACCATCGAATGGTTATTCCCGTAGCTATACAATGTACCCCGCAAGGGTAATCTTCTCTTTTGTCCTTCGCTAAGGACCACGTCATTTGTAAGACCTTGGCAATGTGCCCTGCTGGTGATGGATAAACTGTCTAAGCACTAGTTGCGTGCTGTTAGGTTGAGCCTCCTACTGTTTGGGCACCCCATTTCTGTTCGCCGAAAGGCATACAAATAGCAGTTTATTGTTATTGGTGTGCACATGAGAATATTTATGACTTTTGGTAGGAGATGGGATGATGAATGATTTGTGTTTATACTGCAACCATGCTATTAAATTTTTTCGTACATTATTTTTGTTCATGTGCATAGTAGTGAGAACTACGTTTTCATTTGTGCTCACTCCCACCTGCTCTTCACGGATTCAGGTTAAGCAGATGCCGGGTGACGAGGAAAAGACGTGTGGTGGTTGGTTATTCACTGATCTCATTTAGTGGTTTCTGCATGCTAGTTGACTTTGAACTATTTATGTTTATTTTTATGCATTTACGACTTTGGGCATTTATGATTTATAAACTTTGGGATTTCAAAACCTTAGTTTGGGAGATGTTCCCGTTTGAATAAATTGTTGAACTTGGGATTTATGGAAACGTTGGAAGAATTATGAATTATGATTTATGATTTATGATAATCGCAAGTGTGATTTATGTGATGTCAATTTATGGATTTAGGATGAGTAGCGCCACTAATTTATGAAACGATTTTCGAAAAATTTTAAGTTGACTTTCGAAAAGTCTTTGATTTTCGTCATCTAAAAGTGGGGCATTACAACATCCCAGCTCAAACTCCCTACACGGCCCTATCGCAAACCTCCTATGTACATACAACAACCTTCCGATAAGACATCTACAAGGAGTAACTGGAAACCTTCCTATTTCGTCCTAATGTTCCACAAAAAATACGTGTAGGCAGCGAGCTCGTGGTTTGACATATCGACTAAGAAACTCGTGGAAGTTGTGGAGTTGGAACATTAGGACGACTCCTCGACTCGACCAACCAATCATTAAATCATATAACAGCAGGAAATGATGGTTTGACACAAAAAATGAGGTCAACAAGTCAACAGTTTTCCATCAAGACCAACTGATGCCAAAAACGGTTAAAAAGGACTAGTTCAAAATTTGTAAGAATGGGACCATAAGGAGTTAGGCTTGGACTTTACAATTCAAATTTTTACAGCATATAAAGGACTGAAAAACACACATTTTCACCAAAGTAAAACCCCTAAACATGCTCCTAACTATTTTAAATAAATCAGGCAAAAACTGACCAGGAATCGAATTAATTTATTTTAGGGGGCGTTAGTGTTGCAAGATATCATGTAGGACATAAACATATCCAAAAATTAGCTATTTTGGATAAAAAATTTGATTTTATATGAATTTATTAAGAAACAGCCCAGAAATGGTTTTCGAGTTTTGACATGGCTACAGGCCATATAAAAATCTCAAATTTTAACTACAAGTAATATGACAACAATATAACCACATACATATCCAAAAATCAGAATTTGTGGAGTAATACACGAATTATAGTAATTTTAGCAAAAACGGCTTGCAGCATGATTTTAAAAAATTTATATCTTGCAATACATCGAAACGACACAAGGCCAAAGCCATTGCATCAATGGCATTTCTAAGTCTAATAATCCACATTTCTTCCACGGAAAAAACCACATTAACCTCAGTTCGACAAAATTCAAAGTGACGACAATCACTTTGATATCCAATTGGCGATTATATATCAAAGTTCTCCCAAATACTTACCTAAGACACGTAATTAGCTCGAAAATCATACACATTCAGCACTTTAGCACAATATATAACATAATAACACGAATCACGGAATTAAACATGACCTCAATCCATATCGAAATCATACATATATCAATAATTACACAAATTAAACATAAAACCTAAAAGGCACCAAGAACACATAAATGAAGCAAAATCGAATGGGATATAAAGCTCGGGTGCCGTTCTCAGGATGGAGTCACGAAAGAGGCTCAAGCCTGGGCTGAACGAACCGCAGAGAGGGTTCGACAACTTCGTTTGGCTCGTTGACGGAGCATGGAGAACGGGATAACAACGCGGGCAGCGGTTGAGCTCGGGGGACGCACGAACAGCGGGAACGGAGCCTGTGACTGCACGCGTGAGAGGCCTATGGGTCCACCGGTTCTCGTCAGGATGAGGGATACACGAACAACAAACAAGCACGGGCTTGCTGATGGGATCACGGGACCGCCGAGACTGCAGCGAACAACCTCGGGAATGGAGCAGGGGATCGCCGGGACTGCATCGAACAAGCTCGGGAATGGAGCAAGAGATCGCCGGGACTTGGCAGCAGTGAATAGCGGCACAGGACTGCAACGCAGGCAATAGTCGCAGTGGAATTCTTGAGTAGGTAACGGGCCTAACAACAATAGAGTAACACGTCGGAAAACGCAGGGAATTGCGCGGCGATCGGAAGAGCTTGAGCTGCTGTGCGGGGAGAGCTGTTGCGGTAGGGAATTATGATGAACGTGATGGCGTGATGATGAAGGTACTGCGGTGATGATGGTGGTAGGAGAAGAGAGCGATGATGGTGGTGTTGGTTTGTTGTGCGCGGATTTCTCCTTCCTGCGCGATGGAGTAATGGCGGGATGATTGTGTGCTGAATCGAAAAAATAAAAAGCGAGAGGGAGAATCTCTCTTCTGCTGTAGATGACTATCGCGAGATAGAGAGTCGATTTCTTAGGGTCTATGGTTTTAGAGTATGAGAGGAGCTGGGGGAGTTCCTTAGTATTTATAATACTAGGGCTAATTAATTTCCAAACTTGGCACTTAAGCGAAGCTAAAAATAGGAGAAGATAACCGGGCAGGTGCGGTTACGATAATCCGGGCGCGGTCTTCGGACCACGGCGGGGAGCGAGCTTCACGGTTCGACTAATGGCTAGGGTTTGTTCTCTCGGTTCGACACTTAGGATAAAATACTCGGGCCCGGATCGCACGATAATTAAATTAAAACCGAATAATTATATATATATATATATATATAATTCACATAATAATATTTATTAATAAGACACATTTAAACACATAATAACATTTACAATTAATATTAATAATGATAACAATCAATTTAGACAATTAAAAGCAATTAGGCATTTAGCAATAATAATTATAATAATAATAATAATAGTAATAACAATAATGCAATTTGATAGTCCCAAATAATTGCAATATTATTCAAAATTAAACGGGGCATTACAGGAGGGATGCCGGAAAAACTGATCGCGGAGGCGCTGCGGGGTGAGGGACTTGTCGGAAAAACGAGGTCGCCGCGGTTGGAGGTGATGACTGTTTAACAGTATTTTGTGGGTATTTGGTAGTCGAGCTACCCGGCCTCGAGTCGTTCTCAAAGGAAGACTCGTTTGCTAATTAATTGTCTGAAACACAAAAAGATAAAATAATACCTACACATTCTAATCAATTGGATGATGGATTTAATTCTAAATTAACTAACAGAAAAGCAACTACAATACTAAACGAACAATTGCAATTAAAAACCTTAACTTTCGAAACCGAATTGCCAAAAGTCAATAAAATGAGATATAACAAATAAACTAATCCACATTCACGAACATAGAATTTAAAGTTAAATATTTTGTAACGGAATAATCGAGATTAAACATAAGTCTCCATTTTCCTAACAATACATTCGACTTTAATAATCTCACGGCTTAATAACCAAGTCCGCAAGAAATGAGAGTATGACATCAAATATGCTACACGGAATAATCGAACTTCAAATATGAGTCACGACCTTCCTAATAACACATTCAACAATTTCACAACAATAAACAAGAAAACACAAACAAGTAAACACAAACAACATGTCATTAGCCGAAAAGCGAAATTTGCGTTTACAATCGAGATCGTAAACAAGATACAAAAACCGGAATAACAAGTCTAAAAAGAAAGTACTCATTTTCCTAAGGCACGCTCAAGCTTATGATTTTGAAATAACGAAAGCTTACAATCAAACCGAATTGCCGAATATGTCGTCGGAAAACCAATCAACACACGAACAATGTAGACCAAACCGAGTTACCGAAAATGTCGTCAGAAGATCGATCAACGCACAGACAATCAATTGTACAAACCAAAATAAAAGAAAAAAAAGAAGTTGATGAACTTGCAAAAGAAAAAAATACATAGAAGAAGAAAGAAGAAGAAAAGAAAAGAGAGGAAGAAGTGTTGTGTCTGAGACTGGGAAAAATGAGGAGAATATATAGTAATAAGAAACAACCCCTTTTCTCTCGAGTGGAGCAATGTCTCCCTGTTTTACTAATCGAGTGCTCCACTTTCATAAGCTTTTTCAGAAAATCCGGGAGCATGTTTTACTTGGCCACGGCGCGGAGAAAGGACACGGCGTGCAAAATGGCTCCGACACGGCGTGATGTAGCTGCCATGGCGCGAGAGAGGTGCTAGCCACGGCGGGAAGAGCAGCTCGCGGCGTGAGGAGGTGATGTGCAGCGGCGCGAGACGTCTTCGCGGCGTGAGGGGTGGCTGCTTCACGCCGTGTGGGGATATCGCGACGTGAAGAGAAGACTTGTGCCTCGGCGTGGAAAGCTGCTCACGGCGTGACGCGGAAGACGGCCGCGGCGTGAAGGGTCGGCAGGGCGTGATGGGAGAGCTAACCACGGCGCGATGGCCTTCACGTCGTGGAGTGAATAAATTGAAGTTCTGAAGCTGTCCCGTGAAGCCAACACGTCGTGAAGAGCTCGTGAATATCATGGTCGTAGCCCCATGCATGCATGACTTTACGTTTTTTATTCGTACGACTTCATTTGAACTCGAAATTGAGTTTTGGTTTTTCCCATCCGTAGCCGATGAACTTATCTATCAACCATTATTCACGGGCTCAAAATATTATTCAAAAGACTCCTCGTCGGATTTTTGGACCTACACACCATCAACGAGAAAAATACAGAAAATATATAGAAATAACCGAAAGACACATAAATGACTCAAACTAAAGAAAAACACACAATAAAACATTAATCACATTAATAATTAAAGAAACAATATAAAATGAGAGAAAAATAACGACAAAACAATAAGAAAAATCACGACAAAAACAGTACAAACAACTCCCCCGCACTTAGCTTTTTGCTTGTCCTCAAGCAAACAAAATAGCAAATAGTTCGAGGTGATATATCGAACGGTTCAAAATTAACAATCATATGATTACGCAATTCTCCTTATCCTCCGGTGATCATGGAACCAAACTCAAATTTGAAACATATTACCCACAAAATGAACTCATACAAAACAAAAATCCGTCCCGAGTCATCCTACACATGATTTACTCGATCAATGCCCCCTTTCAATACATAAATGCACAAAAAGCTAAATGAGGTCTAATTGACATAAGAGAATATAAACGAGACCATAAACCAACTCCCTTATTATATCATTTTTTTTATATGAGTTACTTTTTCCGAATGAGAGCCGTTGGGACGATTATTACTTAGGTTTATCCTCGGGGTTCGTCCCCGAGTCTCCTAAGCCGGTTTCCCGTACTCATTACTTCGATTTGCCTAGAAGAACAACAGAACCAAGTGGAGTCTAATCCTTCCAATTCTCACGAACTCATTTATGTGAGTTTCTTTTTCCAAACGATATTTTCGGACAATGATTATCTAGGTTTATCCTCGAGGGGTTTCTTCAAGTTTCCTAAACGGTTTCCCGGGCTCATTATCCCATTCCACGAGGTGGCTCGGGATAAGAGGAGCCTAGTCCGTACTTTTTCGCGAGCTCACATTATTCTCGATTATTATTATTATTATTATTATTTTTATTTCATTTTTTTTAGGGAGTGACACAAATCGATACATCCACAATATACACATAAGCACATTTCGATCTAGATGTACCACAAACGAATAGCATAACACGTTTTTTCAACGATAAACAATCAAGAAGTAAGCATATCTCAAGTTCACCAATCAAGAATGACAAGGGACAAAACAATTTCGTGAATTTACATGCGGATCCCATGTTAACAAATAATCGATCAATTCTATGATACCGTCCAAATCATCAAGTTCATAATGCGCGAAAGCTAACAATGAAGCCAATCGATATTCTCAACTCACCCCTTAGCTATCTCGACTCTCGAACAAACATTGAGCATCATGCGGGAGAGGCGACACAAATATACAAAAACTCAAACAAAACTGATCGAATACACAATAATTACGAAAAATAAAGCACCAGAAACGATAGAAATATCACATAAACATGCATAATCACGAAACCTTCCCCAACACTTAAAACAAAGCAATGTCCTCATTACTTAACCCAAAAAGCATAGGAGAAAGCACATAATCATACAAGTTCATGCGGTAACAACGGAAACAAAGTACAAGAAATAAATGAAAGAAAGAAAAGGACACGAAGACACACAAGAAGAAAATAAAGAAAGAGAAAATAAGAAAAGAAAATGTGTACTCGACACGATGGTCGTCACCACCGTGTGTCCAATAGTGTCGTCCGAAGGGAATCGAGGAAATCAACCAAACCCATCAATAGTAAAAAAAGTCATCCGAACAGTGTAGCATGGAACACATGAAACGAGAGAAGCCATACGTGTGTGTCTCAGAGAAATGTAACCGTGCATTCATAGACTCGACTTAGACACACGTACACGTGAAAGCGCAAAATATCTGGCCTCAAGATGCTTGTCGATGCTCGCCATGGCATGACACAACCAACTCCGCACAAATCGATCACCGGCGCTTGCCGTAAATAGGTACCTACAAACTCAACAATCTGACAACAACAAGAAAAATAATGGCACGCCCGGTAAAATGTGCCTTATCACACAAATTTATCCCAATAACGACTACTCTGGCAAGAGTAGTGATCAAAGCACAACAAATATAATGAAAGTATAGAAATAAAAAGCAAGTTCGATTCGTCATACCTTGTAACACCCCGCCTACTTATTTCTAGAATTTATAAAATCAGAGTACAATTTTTGCTTTTTATTTTCGACAAACTCTTAAACTTTATTTTTGAAAATACTTATACTAACTTGCGGGATGCTACTAACTTAAACT
>CACSLK010020079.1:99937-111732 GCA_902706635.1 Striga hermonthica
GCTCGATTTTAAAATACTACATGGGCTTAGTAATAAATAAATTATGCAATTAATATTAATAATACTCCGCATAATTAAAATAATACTAATACCGATAAATAAGTCGAGCTACTAATATAATATTATTCTGGGGTGTTACATACCTTGGGGAATATCGAGAAAAACGAGTGCCAGAGGTCGTGAATACTCAATCTCGTTTAATACCCTTCTTTTTTTATCTAATAATATGAAGAAAAATGAAATAACCAAGAGAAAATGAAAAAGAAAAGAACAAAGAAAATAAAAATGTGGGTTGCCTCCCACGAAGCGCTCAGTTTAAAGTCGTGAGCTCGACTTTCCCGTCAAATCATAGTCAACATGGCATAGCTTGACGAGCTCCTCCAACCTCACTCTCGAGCTCGTCATCGAACACAATCGCCCACCTACTCCTCGGGGATACTGGAAGTTTCATCTTCAACTCCGCACCCCTCTCAAACTTCATCCCATTTTTCTTGAACTTCCAACCCCCAGAATTCACATCACCTCTCAAACTCGGTGGATTTCCTCCTGATTTTTCATCAACACCCGTGGGCTTATTGTTCGATCTTATCTTGCCCGATTTCACCCCATTACTTCCTCCAACATCATTTTTCTTATTCATATCCTCAAATTTCACCTCAACTTAAACATTCTCATTTGCACACGACTTCACCACTTTCAACTTTTCCTCAACACAGTTACAGTTACAATAATTAGAATAAAGGTCCGAATGTACCTCATTGTTGATACCCTCCATGAATGAGCATTGGCCAATTTTCGTCGGAGCTTCTCGGGCATTGTTCATCGTGAAAGTAGCCGCCTCTCCATGAGCCGAAAGGGTGACTCGTCATCCTTGACGTCGATAATAGTGTTGGTAGTTGTCATGAAGGGTCTCTCGAGCAAGACAGTGTGCTCCTTCCCGGTGTTCGAGACATCTCCAACATGAAGGACAACGAAGTCCACCAGCACGACAATCGAGCCAACCTTGACCAACACATCTTCAATAATGCCTTTCGGTTGTCGCAAGGTACAGTCCGCCAATTGGAGGCTCATTCGAGTCTGTTTGAGCCCTTATAAGCCCAATTGCTTGTAAATTGAATATGGCATGAGGTTTATCCCGGCTCCCAAGTCGAGCATCCCGGTCATGGCCTTTCCATTCCCAAAAGTTAACTTCATGACAAAAGCTCTCGGGTCACACTCTTTCTGAGGTATGGTAGTCGAGGCAACCTCGAAAATCATCACCTTTTCATTATCTCTGAACCTTCTCTTCTTGGAGGCCAAATCTTTGAAAAATTGAACATATGTCGGAACATTTCGAATAACCTCCAAGAGAGGGAGGTTGGCGTTTATCTGTGAGAGCATATCAAAAAGATCTTTGAATTGACGTTTCTTTTTTGTTTCTTGCACACGGCTCGGGAAAGGCACCAATGGTCGGTAAGGTGTGGTGGTTTTGTGCAAAGCCTCACGGCCATCCTTCTTGGGATTTTTCTTCTTGATTTTCTCATCAACCACGATTTTCCCCTTAGAAACCTTCAACTTTTCACCCGGTTCATCATCATCTTCATCAACAACAACTTCAACTACCTCGTTTTCCTCAGGTGTTCGCACATAATTATCAACTTTCTTACCACTCCTCAAAACCGTGATGGTGTTGACGTGCTCGGGTTGGCTAGGGAGCTTGTCTGTCATCTTACTCCTTTGGATCTTCCCAATAGAAGTCCTGATTTACCCCATTTGAGTCTCGAGGCATTTGAGAGAGACTTGAATCGAGGGCACTCCTTTAACGGTGTCTTGCAATGTGGAGATGGTTGAGGCCAACGATTGGAGACACTTCTCTAAGCTTTCGATCCGGGTATCCGAGGACTCCCCGTTAGCATTCCTTTGAGGCTCGTGTGGTGGTGGCATCGGTTGCCTCAGAATGAAACCTCCATACCCTTATGAATGTACTTGGAACTCGGGCCTTGGTGGTAGCCTTGAAACTCAGGTCTCGGTTGGAATGGTAGACGGTTGTTCGGTTGTGCATATTGTTGATGTTGGGGGTAGGCTCATTGTGGTGTCGGTTGGGCTGGATAAGTCGCTTCCGGGTCCCTCCATGAGAAGTTAGGGTGATTTTGCCACCCGGGATTGTAGGTGTTCGAGTATGGATCATTTTGAACCCGGGGGCATTACCCTTGGATAGCGTTGACGTCGTAGGGGACTCCTTCGAGATTTGGATCGTATGTCGGGCCCATATAATGTGGACACTTGTGGCCTCCATGGCCGACTTCTCCACAACAACAACACACCTCGGCCATAACTACTTGGGTCGACTTTGCACATCGTAGCCGGAGGTGTTTAAGTTCTTCCTCCAATGAGGCAAGCTTGGCAAGAACGGCATCATTCAAGGAACCGGATGATGGTGTTGCCTCATTCACGAAAGTCTTTTTGCATACACTCTTTCTTTTTGAATTCTCACTAAGCATCTCGTAGAGGTCAAAGATTTCCTCCTCCGTGTGACTCCCGATGTCTCCTCCGGCCGCATGGTCTACAATATATTAGAGCGTTTGGTTAGAGGCAAAAGTGGTGGTGTGGGAATTGGAGTTGATACCCTTTGCACCGCTCCCATGCCTCGTTAAAAGTTTTGCCCGGATGTTGGCTAAAGCTTGCGATTTGAGTACGGAGGTCGGTGGTCTTTTGTGGCGAATAGTACTTTCCCATAAACTTTTCGTAGACGGCTTCCCAATTGGAAAGAGAGTTCAGAAGCAAGGTCATGAACCATGTCTTGGCTCGATCCTTCAACGTGTAAGGAAAACATCTCATCCGAAGTTGGTTTTCAGTGAGACCTTGGAGAGGAAATGTGTTGACCGTGGAATAAAATTCTCGGGTGAAGTTGAGGATGTCTTCTTGGAAAGGCCATGGAATGAAGGTAGTTGGTTGAGGTGGATTGTCTTGAGGTCATAGTTCCAGGCCGCCTCCCCGAGCAAAAGGCATGAAGTGTTGTCTCCGATAATTGGTCGAGCGAAATACCTCATGTTCGGGGGCGGTAGTAGTGGTATTTTCTCTCTTTCTTCCTCCATTGGTTCGGTGTCAATTACGGGTTGTGGCTCGTCTATGTTAGGTTCAACGGAGAGTTCAAACGGTGGCGTCTACTCTAGGATTTCCTCTTGGTTCTCCTCTCAATTCACCTCTTGGTTCTCCTCTCAGTTCATCTCTTGGTTCGCCTCTCGATTCGCGTTTCGAGTCGCGTATCGTCGTCTACCTTGCATAAACACAAACAAGCACTATACCCGCACACGGTATCAATGGGAAACAAGGAAAACAAAAACACAATCACAAATACAATCTATCTATAAAAACAAGAGAAATCAAGAGAAATACGAAAATTAATCAAAGCTTACACAAATAAAGAGAAACACGTGAAAATGAGACAATTAAATCGCAAACTAGGCGTCCTATTTGCCTTCCCCGACAATGGTGCCATTTTGTTTAACAGTATTTTGTGGGTATTTGGTAACCGAGCTACCCGACCTCGAGTCGTTCTCAAAGGAAGACTATTCAGAGCGTCGTTTGCTAATTAATTGTCCGAAACACAAAAATATAAAGTAATACCTACACATTCTAATCAATTGGATGATGGATTTAATTCTAAATTAACTAACAGAAAAGCAACTACAATACTAAACGAACAATTGCAATTAAAAACCTTAACTTCCGAAATCGAATCGCCAAAAGTCAATAAAACGAGATATAACAAATAAACTAATCCACATTCACGAACATAGAATTTAAAGTCAAATATTTTGTTACGGAATAATCGAGCTTAAACATAAGTCTCCATTTTCCTAACAATACATTCGACTTTAATAATCTCACGGCTTAATAACCAAGTCTGCAAGAAATGAGAGTATTACATTAAATATGCTACAACGGAATAATCGAACTTCAAATATGAGTCACGACCTTCCTAATAACACATTCAAAAATTTCACGACAATAAACTAGAAAACACAAACAAGTAAACACAAAGAACATGTCATTAGCCGAAAAGCAAAATTTACGTCTACAATCGAGATCGTAAAGAAGATACAAAAACCGGAATAACAATTCTTAAAAGAAAGTACTCATTTTCCTAAGGCACGCTCAAGCTAATGATATCGAAATAACGAAAGCTTACAATCAAACCGAATTGCCGAATATGTCGTCGGAAAACCAATCAACACACGAACAATGTAGACCAAACTGAGTTGCCGAAAATGTCGTCGGAAGATCGATCAACGCACGGACAATCAATTGTACAAACCAAAATAAAAGAAAGAAAAGAAGTTGAAGAACATGCAGAAGAAAATAATACGGAGAAGAAGAAAAAAGAGAGAAAGAAGAAGAACAAAAAAGAGAGGAAGAAGTGTTGTGTCTGAGACTGAGAAAAATTAGGAGAAGAAATAGTAATAAGAACCGACCCCTTTTCTCTCGAGTGGAGCAATGTCTTCCTGTTTTACTAATCGAGTGCTCTACTTTTATAAGCTTTTTCAAAAAATCCGGGAGCATGTTTTACTTGGCCACGACGCGGAGAAAGGACAGAGCGTGCAAAATGGCTCCGACACGGCGTGATGTAGCTGCCACGGCGCGAAAGAGGTGCTGGCCACGGCGGGAAGAGCAGCTCGCGGCCTGAGGAGGTGATGTGCCGCGGCACGAGGCGTCTTCACGACGTGAGGGGCGACTGCTTCGCGGCGTGTGGAGACGTCGCGGCGTGAAGAGAAGATTGGTGCCTCGGCGTGAAAAGCTGCTCACGGCGTGATGGGGAAGACGGTCGCGGCGTGAAGGGTTGGCACGGCGTGACGGGAGAGCTGGCCGCGGCGCGATGGGCTTCACGTCGTGGAGTGAATAAATTGAAGTTCTGAAGTTGTCCCGTGAAGGCAACACGTCGTGAAAAGCTCGTGAATATCATGGTCGTAGCCCATGCATGCATGACTTTACGTTTTTGATTCATACGACTTCATTTACACTCAAAATTGAGTTTTGGTTTTCCCATGCATACCCGACGAACTTATCTATCAACCATTATTCATCGGCTCAAAATATTATTCAAAAGAATCCTCGTCGGATTTTCGGACATACACACCATCAACGAGAAAAATACAGAAAATAGATAGAAATAACTGAAAAACACATAAATGACTCGAACTAAAGAAAAACACAATAAAACATTAATCACATTAATAATTAAAGAAACAATATGAAATGAGAGAAAAATAACGACAAAACAATAAGAAAAATCACGACAAAAATAATACAAACAATGACATGCGGCTATGATGCACAGCGATTCAGAACTTCTTGAGGATGTTGATGAGGATGAGCAGTGGTAACAGTTTCACGAGCGAGTAAAGAAAAAGCTTTATGCTGTCCACGAGCAGAAGAGAACTCCTTTTAAGTTTTTTTGCTATGATAATGACGAGAGGGATTAGAGGGAGTGAGGGTAAAAGTTTCTGTTCTATTCAAGGCTGAGAGGATTATTATATACATCAGCTTACCATTAGTTGGAGAGATAAGAGAGGGAATGTCGTTTGACTTTCCCACAAGATTGCAGCAGAAGCTTGAACAGGCGGATAGGTAGAGGTCTCGGTCGTTGACAAGAGAAGAGAATGGTTTTAATCCTTGGGCTAAAGCATTAAATTGAACTTGGGCTTAAATAAAACAAGGTATTGGGCCAAGACTAAATAGCACAATTGGGCCATAATAATTATCTAGCAAAAAAGCTAAAAATAGATCACTCATTGGGGCAGGGGTTCCTCTCGGTTTTGATATTCAATGGATAATTTAGGCTCGGTACAACGAAATAATAATTAAAATAAAGTTAGATTATATATATAATACACACAATATATTTTTTTAATAATAATCATTTAAAAACAATTAGACAATTATGAGCATATAGTCGAAATAATAATAATTCCAAAATTAATCCGAAACAAATGGGGCGCTACAATTCTTTCCACCTTAAAAGGAATTCCGACCTCGGAATTCAAAAGAAAACAACAATAACTAGAATACAAAAGAGTACAGAGGGGGAACAAAAAGCGAATTTCGGATATCTCCTCCTAATATCGGCCTCGGTATCCCAAGTCGCCTCAAACTCGTCGTGTTGGCTCCACAACACCTTCACAAGACTCACTGCCCGGTTCCTCAGCTGATGGACCTTTTGGTCCAGTACGGCAACCGACACCTCCTCATAGGTAAGGTCTCCCTCGACTTGCAGCTCGCGGAAGTCCACCACGTGGTCGAGATCATGTACATATCTACGCAGCATCGAGACATGAAATACATCGTGCACTCCTGACACATCCAGTGGAAAAGCTAGCCGATAAGCCAAGTCTCCGACTCGTGCAAGGATCTCAAAAGGCCTGATATAGCGAGGATGAAGCTTCCTCTTCTTCCCGAAGCGAATCACACCCTTCATGGTTAAGACTTTCAGAAAGACGTGATCACCAACAACATACTCATGCTCCTGCATCTTCCGGTCGGCATAACCTCTCTTGGGCGGAATTGATCCTCTTCTGGATCCCATCCACCTGCTCCTAAGTCCTACAAATGCACTCTGGGCCCGTAATCTTTCTCTCTCCGACCTCATCCCAATAAATTAGAGTCATAACCTTTTGCCCGTACAAGGCCTCATACGGTGCCATCTTGGTCGAGGCGTGACAACTGTTATTGTAAGCCAACTCGACCAATGGTAGTGAACTCTCCAAAGTTAGGCTACCGTCCAAGATCACAGCCCTAAGAATATCCTCCAAGTACTGAATCGTCTGCTCCGACCGACCATCTGTTTGGGGATGAAAGGTTGTACTGAATTCTAGTCTCGTCCCCATGGGTCGATGCAGAGTCCTCTAGAACTGACCAGTGAACTTCGTGTCTCGATCAGAAAAAAACTCTAAAGGTCCCCTGTGAAGTCGCACAATCTCGTCTGCGAACAACTCGGGGTAATCACTGGCCTTCATCGTCGTCGTGACGAGAAAAAAGTGGGTAGACTTCGTAAGTCGATCCACAATCACTCAAATAGAGTTGTGTCTTTTTCTCAAATTCGGCAACCCCACCACGAAGTCCATGGTGAGGCACTCCCATTTCCACATGGGGATATCAAGTGGCTGCAACAACCCTCTCAGTTTCTGGTGTTCAGTCTTCACTTGCTGACATACCGGACATCCATTCACGAACCTTGCTACCTGGTGCTTCATACCTCTCCATCAGAAGATATATCTCAAGTGCTGGTACATTTTCGTGCTACCAGGATGGACGGAATAAGGAGAACTATGAGCCTCTTTCAGAATCTCACATCGCAGTTCCCAAACATTCGGAAAACAAAGTCTCCCCGAGAAGACTAAAGCATCGTCGGTCGTAACCGCAAAACCACTAATTTGTCCAGTTGATGCGAACTACTTCATACGACACAAGAAACAATCGTTTAGCTGCTTGGTGATAATTCTCTCTCGGAGATTTGGTTACACTACTATTCTTCCAGAATGCCACTAGATCTCAGAGTGGACTCCACGATCTCCAATCTCGGCCGTTCAAAATGCCAGACCAATTCTTCCTCCCGGGTAATCATGAAGTTCAGTGCACCGTGGTTTCTCTGACTCATCGTGTCACTGACCACATTAGCTTTCCCCAGATGGTAGCTAATCGTGCAATCATAGTCCTTCACGAGCTCTAACCAGCTTCGTTGCCGCATGTTGAGCTCTTTCTACGTGAAGATGTACTTCAAACTCTTGTGGTCGGTGAAACTTTTGCACCTGCCCCTGTAGAGGTAGTGCCGCAAAATCTTAAGCTCATGACTGTGGCAAGCTCCAGGTCATGGGTCGGATAATTCGCCTCGTGAGGCTTCAACTGCCTCAATGCATATGCCACAACTTTCCTTTGCTGTTGGGTTCGCCTGTACCGTACGGGTTATACGCAGCGGAAAATTATGTTTCAAAAACAAGTATTTATCATATAAATACTCAACCCATACATACATATAGCGAATTAACCGATCATCATCATTTAAAAACATGTAATAATACAAATTATGATTTGTTGTAAGTAATTTCAAAAAGTACCTTAGTTCTTGAACTCCTTCAAAACCGATGATGATTGAGGAAATCAATTCCCGGTTTGGTAACGTCAACTCCTTGATGTTACTCGCTTTAATAATCCAAACGTCTTCCCTCTAATTGTATCCACCTTTTGAAGTCCGGTTTCGACAATAGTTCCTTCGCTAGTAGAAACTACTCGGTTTTTCAATAAGTATGGAATATATATATTTATAAGGAAATTTTCAAGAACTCTTTCTTGATATATCACTCAACTCTTTGAATGTATTTTTCTCTTGGAAGAACTTAGTTCAAAACTTAGCAATTTATGTGCAAACATATTGCACCTATTTATACTAAACATTTTAGCATAAAATAATCAATATTTGATATTTAATTTTAAATAAAATTAGATTTTATTTAAGAACTCATATTAAATATTGACTTTTAATTAATAATGTGGAGTGGTTTATAACAACCATCAACCACCATTATTTTGTCTCTCAATTATTTGAATCTTTAATCATATTAAAGATAAAATAATAAATTAATAATTCTTAAAAATATTTTTCAAGACTTTATTATTTTAATCTTTTCTTTCAATTTCCTTATTTAATAATCATATTATTATTTGGATTTGAAATTTAAAATCCAATTTTAAATTCCAACTATTAATTAGTAATTCTATTAATTACTAAATTAATATCCAAAATTAAATTAATCAATCCAATTGATTATTTTAATATATTCCTTTAATTGACATCTAATTAAATTAAATTTGTCAATTAATTCTAACTCTTTAGAATTACTATTTGAATTTTACCTACATTCAAAAATTGGTGTGACCATTTAGGTTCACAATCAATACTAGTAGTGGGTTTACAACTCTTTGTAATTTGAGTTATTCATATTAACTCTTATTCTTGAATTAACTCTTTAATTCAAGAACCCATATTTCATGGGAACATCTAGCAAGTAGAATGAATCTAGTATTAAGTGAATAGCGAGTAAACCTATTTCGATTACAAGTCCATACATGTAAAATCCTTTCACATCCAATTTCCCGATTAAATCTTTGGGTCTGATTTTGTCGAAACCCAAATTGATTTAATAACTATGATTCCATTTCAAGTTTAATAATTCGTTATGAATCTTTCTTCATCCCGCCTTGGCCAAGGACTTTGAATTACTAACTATGAAACACATAGGAAATTCACTTATCTTCATAACTGTCGAATCCTTTGTTGGCCACTAACAAACTTCCATACATATTAATATAATACCCAAAATATCCCTTTATACGATTGTGCTAGCAATCAAAAGGATAAATCAAAGTAAAATATAATATGCACAAAGTTGCCATTGTGCCTCAAGTCTAAGGATTAGTCATGAACTATTGTAACATGAAAATCCTTATTCGACATTTAAAATTTCATTAAGAATTTTCATACGGTCATGTTGAGTGAACTTGTTCTCTAACAAGCACTTACATATATGTGTTTGCGTCTCACGCTAATGTTGATGGAATGCAACATTCTTATCTAATAAGCATACATACTATGTGGAAGTCTTTTCCGAATTTATTCGATATCCCATCTCGAAACATCCAACGACTTGGAACTGTATTTAAGATCACAGCTTTCAAGATATGTTCCATGATCACCATCTCTATGCCCAACCATATCTTATAGCTCTAAGTGATCTAGGGTCTTTATCTTAAGTGCAAATATATGATAAATGCTTACTTTTAAAATAAAGTAATGCCTATTATTCAATATAATTCGAATAGATTGTATTTACAAGTAGAATACGTCCAATCAAATTGGAACGCTGGGTATACTACTCTAACAATCTCCCACTTGCCCTAGTTCCAATCACTCATGTATCTTAGACCCATATTCTCAAGATGTCCTTCGAACACTTTCTGTGATAAAGGCTTAGTTAAGGGGTCTGCTATATTTTCTGTTGAGTCGACTCGATCCATTACGATGTCACCTCTACCAATGATTTCTCTAATCAAATGGTATCGTCTCATAATGTGTTTGGATCTTTTATGAGATCTTGGTTCCTTTGCTTGCGCAATAGCCCCATTGTTATCACAATAAATCGTTATTGGATCAACAACATATGGTACAACACCCAACCCTTGGATGAAGTTCCTTATCCAAACAACTTCTTTTGCAGCATTAGATGCAGCAATATTTTCAGCATCTGTTGTAGAATCAGCAATAGTTTCTTGTTTGGAACTTTTCCAACTAACTGCTGCTCCATTCAGAGTGAATAAGTATCCAGACATGGATTTATTGTCGTCTTTATCGGACTGAGAAACAGAATCTGTAAAGCCTTCTAGTTTCAATTCTCCATTGCCATATACCATAAAGATATCCTTAGTCCTTCATAAGTACTTAAGAATCATCTTAACGGCTTTCCAGTGTTCTTCACCTGGATTAGACTGATATCTACTCGTTACACTTAGTCCATGAGCATCATCAGGTCTTGTACATAACATCTCATACATAATGCTACCAATAGCTGATGCATAAGGTATATGATTCATCCGTTCTCTTTCTTCAGGTGTCTTTGGAGACATCGTCTTAGAAAGAGAAACTCCATGACTCATTGGAATATATCTACGTTTGGATTCTTCCATACTAAACCTTTTTAGTACCTTATTTATGTACGTCGACTGGGATAGTCCGATCATCCTTTTAAATCTATCTCTATAGATTTTTATCCATAGGATAAAGGATGCTTCTCCCAAATCTTTCATGGAGAATTGTTTAGACAACCATGTCCTTGTTGACTGCAACATCCCTACATCATTCCCAATGAGTAAGATGTCATCAACATAGAGAACAACAAATGCAACTGCATTCCCACTAACCTTCTTATAAACACATGGTTCATCCGGATTCTGATGAAAGTCAAACATTTTGATCGTTTCATCAAACCGAATGTTCCAACTCCTCGAAGCTTGTTTAAGTCCATAAATAGATCTTTGAAGTTTACAAACCATTTGTTCGCTCCCACTGGATATAAAACCCTGCAGTTGTTTCATATAAATGTCTTCCTTAATGTTTCCATTAAGAAAAGCAGTTTTTACATCCATTTGCCATGTCTCTTAGTCATAATACGCAACTATGTCTAGCAATATCCGAATAGATTTAAGCATTGCTACAGGTGAAGAAGTTTCCTCATAATCAATTCCTTGTTTTTGAGTATAACCTTTAGCAACCAGTCTTTCTTTATAAGTATTTACTTCTCCATCTCCACCACGTTTTCGTTTGTAAACCCATTTACAACCTTTGGGTACAATACCCTATGGTGGTTTAACCAAAGTCCATACTTTGTTTGAATACATGGAATCTATCTCGGATTGCATATCTTCTTGCCATTTATCTGAGTCAATGTCTGACATTGCCTCATCATAGCTTATTGGATCATTATCCAAAAGGAGTCTGATATAGGATATTATACTGGACCCGGTTAAATGGATAAAGCGGATACATTTTGGAAGATAAGCCCACTAAGACGTCCAAGCCCAACATTATGGGCCAAGCTTATCTTGAGCCCACAAAGGTACACTCCCCCTATAAAAGGGGGGCCAAGGTACCTCATTATTATTCTCTCCTGATTACATTACTACATTTTATCTCTCTCTTGATCTGAGCACTGACTTAGGCATCGGAGGCCCGACGCCGGGGCTACCCGGCGTTGGGTTCTGCAGATACG
>CACSLK010020087.1:38013-57331 GCA_902706635.1 Striga hermonthica
TGCTAACCACGATTCTCTTTCAATCTTAATTCTCAAAGAACTGTAGTCCTTTCTGCCATACATCTGACCGCCAATCCCTTAACATGGCATTTATCCACTTTCGCTGGAAAGCCAATCCTAAAAGGATTCATCTAGTTGTCTACCGATGTAACTAGGCAACAAACATCCACCCTGTCGCAATAATTTGCAACGGGCATACTTGCTCTATGTGCCACTTGCTTTATGAACTAGTGATTCCTCTCTGTCTGTAACTGCACCAACTGTCATCACAAACCAATTGTGACCTGACCTGGCCAGACGAGGTTTCATATTTTTAGTTCAATGGCGAATCCAATCTCTACGTCACTTGCCATTTTAGAAGGGACGTACTGAGTTCATAGTGGAATCAGTCAACGTATTACCGCTTGACATTCCTCTAATCTTCTTGGCTCCCACAAGTGAACACAAACCATAAGGTGGTTTTTACTTGTTGTTCATGTCTGATTAGAAATCAAAATCCTTTGTAATGCATAGGTTGCTTATGGTTCGTTTGGTAACCCTACATATTATCCTTAGTCCTTTTACGGCACTTGATCTTATGTTCTACCATGAACCATTTCTCCCTTCTAGGATTACTTCGGTATTTACTAACCATGCAATAAATATGACGCCTCATCTATTTCATATACTAGGCTTCCTTTGCCATGCATAAGGAATGCTAGATATCATTCAAAAATGAAATGAGCCTTATGATAGTCTGGACATGAAAATTGGGACAATCTCAACATATCTTTCTTGTGATCCTCAATCTCAAGAATAATGTTGATTCTGAATCTTTTATGTCCAACTACTTGGATAACCATACCCTTGCTTCTGTCAACATTTTCACACTGTCTCCAGTGATCAAAATGCTGTCTACGCATATTACAAAAAACACCACCACGCTTCCATTGCGCCACACACAATGCTCATTTCGTTAATGTTCAAATCCACGATTCGAACTTATCACCCAAATGATCGGCCCACTACAGTCCATAATTGGATTGTGTCAGCTTACTGACCAAATGCTCTTTAGCTCTTTTCCAATGAACACTTCTGGGTGCTGCTCCGTGGATATTCCTACAAGACTCCCAATTAAGGAAAATGTCTTGACATCCACTTTGCCTAACTCATAAATTATATGAATGGCATCAGCTTTGAATTCGGATACCGGTGAAATAACTAACTCATAATAGATCTCGTTCTTTCTGAGTTCATCATTTCACTACAAGCCTTTCTATGTACAAACTTAAACACGACTACTGGTGAAAAGCTAACTCATAATAGATTCCATTCTTTCTGAGTCTGCTATTTCACAACAAGCCTTGTACTAAAGTCTTCACTTATAAATTTTGTCCAATAGCATGTATGCTACTTGGTAATTCTATAACAACCTAGATTTGATTAAAGTCCATGACCCTAAATCAGAAATCATTAAAACTTTGCAAAGTTTATGCATCCTTGTCTTGGACCTCCTCATTCTATAACTAGGGATCGATTCAATTTTATTAGAGACTAAGTCCGAGACTTTCTCAAAACATGAATTCCATGAACCTTTGATTAATACAGACTGAGTCCAATGACTCTCTTATTATCACGAATGGAGTTGTCTTGCAACCCTCCCACTACAACGAGGTTCCCTCTGCAAAGGTATATAGCACAAAATACGTGTTGTAGTCTTCCTTGTGGTATCACATTTGTACACTTGGTAACAAAGTTGAACTTTCACCTTTATCTTTCCTTAAAACAATTCTACAAATGAGCTTAGTGATTTTTATTACTTAGTATTCCTCTAAAAATCAGACATTCGCGCTAAAGAACGCATTCTGACTTTTAGTACTATAATAATCCACTCCTTTCTCGTTACTATGAAGTGTCTGACAAATAGCCTAATTTCCGAACATCCTTTAAAATCCTATTAGTATAAACTTTCTAGCACGTGTGCTGAAATGCTCTGAATCCGAATATGTTCCTCACAAGACCTAAGCCTTGCCAACAATTCATTCAGAGTAATGAGTACCAAGCTTAGATAGGATTATGTTTAGAACTTATCCTGCTATTTACACAACTCCAATACAAAAAAGTGAAATTCCTAATAACTCATCATTGACATAACCAATCTTCTTGAGTGACATTTTCCTTCGGTTTATTGCACCGTCCTATTCCAATGAACCAGGTGAAACATGTTGAGATCGAATCTCAACATCCAATAAGTATTTCTATGATTTTCTAAAAGGTATTAGTCATTACGATCTTAATCGTAATGCCACTGATACATTAATCTCAACGCCTTTCCATAACCGCCCCTATACTCCCTCGAAGTACTTATGATGTGTCACTTAATGTACCCTGTCTTGAACAAAATTCTTCGTAGAAAAATATTCAAAACTACCTTTTGTCCTAAAATCATTGAACTTTACAAATTGGATGAACCAACCTTAACATTTTTTTGACTTCTAAATACTTTGACCTTCAAAAAGTCATTTTTGTGATTTTATCTGCCAAGTATAATTCGTAGGTCTGATAGTTTTATCCATTCCCAAAGAACCCATGGGTTCAATGGCTATCCACCTATGAATTGCACTAACTCTAAAATCTATAAACACACTAGATGCCAAAACAATGTAATGATTCATTCATTGAAGGACCGTTCTTCATAATGGTTCTAGTCGATGTGATACTTATTTCATCAATTGCACTGTGAGACATATTGGTTCACTGAGTATGTAGTCTACCTATGTACCAAATGGATAAAACATCACGTTTTCACCCATACATAATTTAGAAACTGAACATGAGTTCCTTCTAAAACTTGGCACGAAAAGACAATTACTCAAAAAACAAAAATAGATAACTCCTACTGCAATAGTTGCTACTTCCGTAGTTAGCCCATTCTAGATGGTAATCTAACCTTCACATGTCGAGTTGGTTCATTGAAACTTTTTTACATAATTAGCGGTTATGTATCTATATACCAGCCACTGATAGATAACACCACTTAAAATGTTTCGACTTCCCAGTGAATAAGATTTACCTTTCTTGGTAGTAGTGACGGTTCTGAAGAAGCCCAAACTGCCTACCCCCTCATGTCCTAGAATCTATTCCTGAAGATACCCGGCTCTTATCTTCTAATTTAGTGGATGTTAATATCCAATTTGACTCTATAGGAGCAAGAGTTTTGCAAAGAAAACAGAAATCTTTTAACAGAAAAACTAAAATAGCTTCTGAACCTGCTTTGGAAGCCATGGTAGTTGACTCTATAGGGTGCCCTCCAATACTGCCCATGTTGCCATTGTGAAACCTAAAAGAAAATTGCAAATTAGAGAGGGCATGTCTAACCTGGAGTGTCCAGACAGTCACAAAGCTACTAAAAAACTAAAAATGTCTTTGGAACTTGCTAAATATGTGGTGGAGGCAACCAACCCTAATTGGTCCCATGGTGTCCAATGAAGGTATGTGTGTGGAATTGTAGAGGTTTGGAGGGACCCTCTATAATATCTCAGTTCAAAGAATCCCTAAGGATTTACTCCCCATTTTTTGCTTTTTTATCTGAAGTTAAAGAAAAATTAAAATAAAATTGTTGTGTCTGTTTGTAGGAAGTTGAAGTTAGAGGATAGATGGTATTATTCTAAATCCAATGGAACCAGTGGAGGTTTGTTCCTTTGTTGTTCCACTAGTGTGGAAATTATTGAATTTCTTTATTTTGATTTTGGGTTTGAAGTCAACTTCACCCTGGAAGGGGAGGAGGGGAGTCATTGAGGGGTTTTTGTATATGATGACTCTATTGCTCTTGTTAGATAGGGGCAATGGAGTTCTCTTCTTAGTCATAGCTTGACGTGGGGGTGACTCTTGGTTTTTAGGGGGTGACATAAATGACATCCTTAATAATCATGAGAAGCAGGGGGTATTACTAGGGAAGAGTCTAGCTTTAGAGTTTTTAGAGAGTTTGTGAGGTGTTCAGGAGGTGTTGTGTGAAGCCCCGTTCATTTATTGTATTTTTGAATAATATTTTATTGGCATTATTATTATTTAAATTAACTGCCTACGTGAAAATATTGTTCTATTAATAATTGCAATATATGAATATTATCGTATGATTTTTTATATATATATATTACCAAATTATTTTAGTTTGATTCCCGAACGTCGCGATCGAACCGAGCCATTTATTGTCTAAGTCGAACCTGAGATGAGAACTGACCCGTGCGCCCCGTACCCATGAAACCGGCAACCCGCGTCCCGGCCATCTTCTCTCTTATTCTTGGATGGCAAGTTGTTAAACCTAGGTTTATATATGTGAGGAGCCCCTCTCTTTCTCTCGAAATGTTTTTCCCTGCAGCTCTCTTAACCTATCTCTCTCCCTTCTGATCGTTCGTAAACCAGAGGAGAAAATGATATCTCTCTCTCACTTGTCTTTCATCTCTCTCACTATATTCATTATATAAAAAAATAGAAGAGAAAGGAACCAGCATTCGTGACGTTTTTCCCAATCGTTGTCGTTTTTCCTGTTTCGAAAATCTGACCGAGCCTTGGCCTATCGGCCATCGCGAAGGCCCCATGCCGCTTCATCTCCCTATTGTTGTCCCACCGCGAGTCCATCACCGACGTCCCACGCGAACAGCAGTCCTGGCAGCTTTCGCGTTCGATCATCGAGAAGCAGACCAACACCGCCAACGTCATCCCTATTCTCGGGCGTAAACGATCACCTCGAGGAGCCCAGACCAGCATTCAGTACCTCCGATCATTCCCTGCTCGATCCTCGCTCACTGTCGTGTTAGTTGTCACCTCGATGTACCCGTGTCACTGTTCAGCACCACCTGCACATGCAGACAACGCAAGCAAGCATCCCTGCGAACAAAGTAAAGCCGCCTCACCGAACCTGCAATCATGTGAACCTGCAGCCCCGGCTCTGCCATCTTTCGCTCGTTTAGGTACCCTTCCTTGAGAACGGTACACGATGGCAAATACCCCCCCCCCCCCCCCCCCCTCTCTTTTATGTGTTTATTGTGTGTATTATTGAAGCTTTTGCTAGTATCCATGATAGGGTTTGATAAATTATATGTTCATGGGTGATCTTGTGTGCAAGTGTTGATTAAGCATGCTAATGGTGGAGCCCTCCCCTTGTTTATATGTGTATCGTTGTAGTATTTGGTGTTCAAGGTGTTGTTTTGTGATATGGTATAATTTGAATAGCTTATGACCTAAAATTATGCTGTCTATGCGTTCGTCTCTTTGGTTTGATGTCAAAACTAAAGGACATGAGCTATTTTCGTGGGAACTCAGGAGTTTTGAGTGCTTTGACGTGTCCTTTACACGTTGGTGAAAGCCTCAGGTCGTTTCGATGCTTATTTCATGAGTTATGAATTTTTAAATATAATCGTGCTGCTGGATTTTGTAAAAATCATGATAAAAATGATCTTTAGTAAATATGTGTATTTCTGGATATATTATTATTTGGTAAAGTTTCGTTGAAAACGCTCGAGTATATTTTGAAAAGATCCAATTTGATATAGCCATATCGCAACATAGCGGTTCAAACACTAACTACCCAGTCGAATGATAGGCATGAGAGTCAACTCTGGTGAATCGACATCTGGAATCGACTTCCGTAAAGTCGATTCTTCCCTCAAGCTTCCTGAGAACCGTCTTCAGCTTAACAGGTTCCAGGTGCTTCTCTCAGTCGACCTCCAGAAGTCGACTGAGAGAACTCGACTTCCCTCAAGAAGACGGATAGACGCAACATGATCTACAGATGTTCAAGAATGACCTAAGTCGACTCGACAATATCCGAAAGTCGACTTATGATGCCTCGAGGCACCAAGACCTCCGCCGACTCATATATACTTCAACATATCATAGTATAATTGCCAAGGATAAGAAGGAATTTGGATGCTGACTAGGAGGTGGACGCAATGCGAACCGACCACGGCATTTTGGACATTTCGCATAAGTCGGCCATGTCATTTTGGAGACTTCATGTAAATGTTTTGCTTCTATATACAGGAGCTGAGGTAACTTCCCAAACCCTAACTCTCATCCTCTCTATTCATTTCTCAGCTGCTGCTCCCACTGAGCAGAGCTCATCTTCATCACTCTCATACTGACTTGAGCGTCGGAGGCTCTTCGCCGAAAACATCTCCGGTGTTGAGTTCTTGCAGGTGTTCGCTGCAATTCGAAGGTGATTTCACGACGGTTCGAACAGATTGGAGCCCATTTCCACCGATTAACTCCAGATCTAGGAGGAGACACATCAAATTGGCGCCGTCTGTGGGGAGTTCTTAAAGGAAACAAGAGCTTTGCACCTGGTTTTGATTTGTTTGGAGATGGCAGAGAAGGAAGGAATACCGAGGAATTTGAGCAAGGATTTCAGAGAAACGTGGATGGACAAGCAGCCTCCGCCGATTCCTAACCCCATGCCACCACTTCAAGTGCTCAGTTTCCCACTGTTCGGAGCACACGCGCCGTCAGGAGTGCGTGTGGAGGAAAAAACGCCTATTACCCCACTGGGGGTCGAAATCCCAGTGCTCACACAAGGGGGACCCAGCCACGTGAAGGGCACGAGCGGAGGAGTCGACGGGCAAGAGTCGGCCTAGACATCTCTGAGTTTGGGAGACAGCCGGGGCCACTTGAGCAGGGAGCGAGGCCATCACCCCAAGTCAAGGAACAGACCCTAACTATGACGAGAAGCGAGATGCAAAAGATGATTGCGGAGGCAGTGGCGGCCCAACTTAAACAGCCGCAAGTCGAGAAACCCAGGGTCGAGCAGCCTCGGATCGAACAACCACCCCCTGAGAGTGAGAAGCAAGCACAATCCCATGAAAGATAGAGCAGGAGAGCGGACGAGGAAGAGTCCTCTGTTAGAACTATTAACCCACAAGCGAGAAATAATACTCTAGAACTACTGATGGCACAAGTGCGAGATTTGTAGGCTCGAGTCGAGGGGAGAAAAACTGGAAGCTTGAGACGACACCCCTTTTTGCAACACATTCTAGATGCCAACTTACTACAAGGATTTAGAGAGCTCAATATTTGGTGTGATGGGTCGACTGATCCGTCTCGACATCTGAGAAGTTCTGAGAACATGGCAGTGTTGCATCGTTACAATGATCCTGTTCAATGTCGAGCATTCCTGAGGACTCTGCGGGGACCTGCGCAAGACTGGTTCCACCAACTACCCAGGGAGCCGTCAGAAACTTTGACGGATTTAACTCAAGTTTTCTGAACCAATTCGTGAGTGTAATGGCCCAACAAAAATCGTACCTTACCTTGATAGGTATGCAACAAAAGGAAGGGGAATCATTGCAAGATTATGTGGCGAGGTACACATGGGCGTGTGTCGACGTGCCCTCTACCACAAAAGAGATCAAGTCAGGTGGACTCACTAGAGGATTACTGCCAGGGTTGTGTAGAAACTCCCTGGCAAAGCGACCTAGGAGGACTTTTGATGAAGTCCTGGGAAAGTGTGCCAAATACATGAATGTCGAGGAGGCGGAAGCCGACTTCTTGCAAGCAGCAAAGGCAAAAATCGAACCCCGAGACGAGAAGAAGGATAAAAAGCCAAACTCAGCGGTGGACAGGAAAGGATCCCCGAGAGCAGAGAGGGAGGGACGGTGAAGAGGGTGGAGGACGACTCAATACACCCCCTTGTCGACTCCGCAAGAAAGAATATTGGAGGTGATGGAGAAGGAGATCCATGAAAATGTCGTCAGATGGCCTTAGACGAGAAAGGATGGACCAACAAAGCCCAAAAGCAAATTGTATTGTCGATTCCACAAAGACTACAGGCACAAAACTGACGATTGCAGGTACCTCAAGGACGAGATTGAAAGGCTGATCAAAGCGGCCCATCTGAAAGAGTTCATTTATAAGGATCGAGAGAGGACCAATCGGCGAAGGAAAGAAGCAGGAGCCCTCACAAGAGGGACACCCGAGAAGGAAGAACTCCCTCAGAAGAGAGGGGTAATTCATATGATATTTGGAGAACCAACTGATGGAGATTCAAATCGGGCGAGAAAGGCATAGCTCGAGGGATATAGGAGAAGTCGAGAGGCTACAACAAGTCGACGAGAATGGCCCAGTGATGAATTTTGGGCCAGTGGATATAGGAGAAGTCGAGAGGCTACACATTGATGCTCTAGTGATAACTGCCCAAGTGTCGGGCTACGAGGTACAGAGGGTGTTTGTCGACATCGGGAGTTCTGTGAACGTGATTTTTTACGATTTTCTCAAGAGGATGAAGCTTGACCTCGAACTAGCCCCCCTATACACATCGCTCTTTGGGTTTAACGGCTCAGAAGTACACCCCTAGGAGAAACCATGCTCGCAGTCGTCCTGGAGAATGAGACTTACGGAAAGTCAAAATGGTGAAATTCGTGGTGGTAGATGTCGATTCAACCTACAATGTGATTCTCGGGAGGCCAGCTTTGAACGCGTTCCAAGCGGTGGTATCAACTTATCACATGAAATTGAAGTTTCCGTAGGAGATCGAGTCGGAGAGGCTCAAGGAGATCAGAAACTGTCAAGGACCTGCTACCAGATAGCAGTAAAAACCAACCAGCGAGCAGAGATCAAGGAAGGGAAGAAAGCAATGTCGAATGAGAAAAAGCCAAGGGGAAGTGACCTCGAGCCACATGGGGAATTGATGGATATCCAAATCGGGGAGAGGGAGGACCAAACCACCAAAGTGGGGAGAGAGTTGGAGGACGAGTTGCGCAAACAGTTGGTCAAATTGTTGAAAGAATTCAGGGACATATTTGCCTTCTCCCCTGAGGAGTTGACGGGAATCGACCCAGAAGTCATGGAGCACAAACTCAATGTTGACCCCCTCAGAAAACCTGTAAAGCAGTGACTCAGGCATCATGGGGGTGAGATCGACAAAGCAATCGAAGTTGAGGTAGATAAGCTTCTAAAAGCCAAGCACATAAAGGAAATCTAATTCCCTGAATGGATATCGAATACGGTGATAGTAAGAAAGGCATTGAACAAATGGCGCATGTGCATCGACTTTCATGATTTGAACTTGGCGTGCCCCAAAGGTCATTATCCTTTACGAAGAATTGATCAGGTAGTCGACTCCACGGCTGGTTGCAAATTACTGAGTATGATGGATGCATCTCAAGGGTATCATCAAATTCCCTTGGCCCTAGAGGACTAAAGCAAAGTGAGCTTCGTGACGAGTAAGGGGACATACTGCTATGTCGTCATGCCCTTTGGACTCAAAAACGTAGGAGCAACTTACCAAAGATTGATGGACCGAATGTTCAAAGCCCAGATTGGACGAAATATGGAAGTATACGTCAATGACATCTTGGTGAAGAGCAAATCCTCGATTTCACATCTGGATGACTTAAGAGAGACGTTTGAAACCCTTAGAGCATTCAGAATAAAGTTGAATCCGAGCAAGAGTTCCTTGGGAGTGAAGGTGGGACGATTCCTGGGGTATGTCGTCACAGAAAGAAGGATTGAAGTAAACAAGGATAAGGTGAAGGCCATACTTGACATAGCCCCACCAAGGAATATCAGGGAGGTGCAAGTTTTGACTGGTCGAATTGCGGGTTTAAGCAGGTTTATTGCTCGGGCCGCGGAGGAAAGTTTCCCATTCTTCAAGTTACTTAAGAAGAAGTCGACTTTCATATGGAGTGAGGAAGCTTAGGTGGCGTTTGAAATATTGAAAGAATTCTTGAGTAAATTACCCTTGTTAACAAAACCTGAGCCCAGAGACGAATTGGTGTTATACATGTCGGTGGGGATGGTTTCGATGAGTTCAGTTTTACTGCGAGAAGAAGGAGGCTCCTAACAGCCAAAATACTATACCAGTCGAGTACTTCAAGGAGCCGAGATAAGATATTCTGAGGTTGAGAAAGCCGCTCTAACGTTGGTGATAACGGCTAGAAAGTTAAGGCTATATTTTCTGAATCATGCGATAGTGGTGCGGACGAACTTTCAGCTTGGAGAAACCTTGGGTCGACCTACAGTCTCAGGTTGGCTCATAAAATGGGCAGTCGAGCTAAGTGAATACTCCATCAGATATGAGCCCAAGTGAGCTATATGAATATTCCATCAGATATGAGCCCAGACGAGCCTTGGCAGATTTTATCCAAGAAGGTACCAAGGGAGAAGAAAAGAAATGGATCATGCATGTCGATGGATCTTTAGCGGCCAAAGGATCAGGCTTGGGAGTTGTCCTCGTGTCCCCCAAAGGTGAGTAACTCGACTTCGCCATCAGAATGGGATTCAAGGCCTCGAACAACGAAGCGGAGTATGAGGCGCTAATCAAAGGGATTCAACTCGAAATCGGGGGTGGAGCACAGAAATCGCAGCACATTCTGACTCACAACTTGTCGTGGGCCTGGTGTTGGGAAATTGTGAGATAAAGGAGGACAGAATGTTGAAATATGTCGAGGAAATTCAAAGCCTCATTCAAAGCCTAGAAAGATTTGAGTTGACATAAGTTCCACGAGAAGAGAACAAGCGAGACGATTGGCTCGCAAGGATCGCAAGTTCCAATGAAGGAAGAATGAGAGGCCACATTACCACGATACACTTTGAAGGAAGTGTCTTAGGCAAAACAATGGAATTCGATGAGAAGGACGACTGGAGGAAGTCAATTCACGAGCTCTTGCACGGGCGTATACCTGAAGAAGATAAACAAGAAGCAGAGAAAGCTGCCCGATATGTAAGCAAGTACTTTGAAGTCGATGGGGTCCTGTATAAGAAGTCGATGGTCGAGCCTCACCTGCGATGCATTTCCGAAGAGGAAGGAAGTTATGTCCTAAAAGAAAATCATGAAAGGTGTTGCAGAGCGCATGCAGAGTCTCAAGCCTTAGCTGGCAAAGCTCTGCGAGCGGGCTATTACTAGCCAAGAATTCGCAAGGGTCGAACAGTTAGTACGAGGATGCGAGAGATGCCAGCGTCATGGTCCAATTCCCCATATCCCGGCTGAAACCATGACGACGATCAACTGCCCGATCCCTTTCGCTCAGTGGGGAATCGACTTAGTTGGTCCGTTTCCAATGGGGACGGGGCAAAGGAAATTCCTTGTAGTCGCAGTCGACTACCTCAGCAAGTGGGTCGAGGCAGAACCCTTGGCAAAGATCACCGAAGAAAAAATGATACAGTTTTTATTCAACAACATCTGTTGTCGATTCGGAGTCCCGAAAATATTAATCTCAGATAATGGAACTCAGTTTCAAGGAAGGCGGATCCAAGAGTGGTGTCTCAACATGGGTATTAAGCAACGATTTGCCTCAGTTGCGCATCCCCAAGCGAATGGCCAGGTTGAAGTGCCAAACTGAACCATCCTCCAAGGATTGAAGAAGAGATTAGAAAAAGCATCGGGAGCCTGGGTCGATGAGCTAACGACAGTCCTTTGGGCCTACCGGACGACTCCGAGAAGTTCAACCGGTCAATCCCCGTTCCACATGGTCTATGGAATGGACGTGCTCCTGCCTATTGAAGTTGGCTTACATTCTCACAGGTCGACATTCTACGATGAAAAAAAAACGAGGAAATGGTTGCGGAAGCCCTAGACTTAATTGAAGAAGGGCGAGAGGAAGCTTGGGTGCGGTCCGTCAAGTACAAGCAAAAGTTACGTGCAGCCTTTGACAAGAAAGTCCGAACCCGATATTTCTAAGTTCGAGACCTTGTCCTCAAACGGTCAGATGCCCTCAAACATGTTGGAAAGCTCGAAGCTAATTGGGAAGGACCTTTCACGGTCACAAAAGTTCTAAAGAGACGGGCATACGAACTCGAAGATGGAGAAGGTCGACAGCTGCCTCGATCCTGACATGTGATACATCTCAAGCGCTTTTACGTTTAAGATAATGTTTTAAACTCTTTTGTACTGAACAACATTCGAATAAAATTCAGTAATGAAATAAATTTCAAGCTTACGCCCTTATTATTATGCTTCTTTACGCTTACATATCGGTCTATTTATGATTGCCGAAAAAAATTGAATTTTTCAAAACGGCTATATAGCCGACTTACTCTACCAACCAAGTTGTAATTCTCGAGTAGAACCTTGAGTAGGCTATCAATCCCACGACTATGAAGTCGACCTATAAAACTACAAAGTTAAAATTCTCGAGTGGAACCTCGAATAGGCTATGCAGCCCATGACTACGAAGTCGACCGATACAACTACGAAGTTGTAATTCACGAGTGGAACCTCGAATAGGCTATGCAGCCCACGACTACGAAGTCGACCGATACAACTAGAAGTTGTAACTCTCGAGTGGAACCTTGAATAGGCTATGAAGCCCACGACTACGAAGTAGACATATACAACTAGAAGTTGTAACTCTCGAGTAGGCTATGAAGCCCACAGCTATGAAGGTGTTGAAACCCATGCTCGACTTCGACAAGCTCGCAAAAAGGGTTGGGAGAAGAAGACTCGAAAAAATTTGTTCAACACCTATGAATCTTTTGAAACCATTGCTCGACTTCGACCAGCTCGGAAGAAGGGTTGGGAGAAGATGACTCGAAAAAATTTGTTCAACAGCTATGAAGCTGTTGAAACCATTGCTCGACTTTGACCAACTTGCAAGAAGGGTTGGGAGAAGGCGACTCGAAAAAACTTGTTCAACAGCTATGAGGTTGTTGAAACCATTGCTCGACTTCGACCAGCTCGCAAGAAGGGTTGGGGGAAGACGACTCGAAAAAACTTTTTCAACAACTATGAGGCTGTTGAAACCATTGCTCAACTTCGACCAGCTTGCAAGAAGGGTTGAGAGAAGACAACTCGAAAAAACTTGTTCAACAGCTATGAGGCTGTTGAAACCATTGCTCGACTTCGACCAGCTCAGAAGAAGGGTTGGGAGAAAACATAGTAAGATGAGATAAAGAACTAAGAACAACGAGGAGCTCATATGCTTGCTAGACTGGGAAGAAAGATAGAAAGCTATAAAGGTATGGCACACAAAGGGTTAACTAAACCTCCAATCCTTATTCAACTAGAAAGCTAGACCACTCCAAAGGCGTTCCTTCGCGAGAGAAATAGAAATGATTTTCAGGTTATGTTATGAGATATTTTGTTCTTTACGTGAAAGAAAAACCACAAGCATAACCACGAAGAGTCGACAAAATACAGAAACAACGAGCAGAAAAAGAGCATTATAGAAATGATTCCATTATATTAAAGAAAAATTGTTACATCCGAAACCATCTCAACCTTTACATCGGAAAATAGGTTGAGATGGAAAGAAGAATAGCAATACAATTAAAGCAAACAAAACGACATAAGCTATCAAGCCTGAGAGTCAGCAGTCGACTTTTCGGCACCTTCTTCATTCCCATTATTCATGGGCTCGGTCCCGGCACCCTCATTTTCAGCAGGTTGTGTCCCCTGTTGCACATCTGGCCGCTCGACCTCTATCTCCTCCTCGACCAGCTCCTCTTCATAATTAGCCCCACTCGGCCCGATTAGTTCGATCGGACCGATTAAGGGGGACTGAGGGACCTCTTGTTGAGAAGAAAGCTTGGCTGTGTGAATGGCCTTAGCCTCGAGTCCAGTCCACCATGTGTGGCTGAGAGGAAGATCCGCGTCGCCATGGAAGCCGAAGGGGTCGGGAAGAGTCTTCTTCACCGCCGCTCGGTTGATCTTCCCAGAAAAGTCAGGTTTGGCCATAGCTTGCTCCCACGTGTCGCAAGCAAAGTCGAAGTATTGGACAGTCGTGGGAACTAGCTTGTCGAGGAAGTTGGGCGAAACACAGAATGCCTCGACCACAGCCTTACGGTAGTGTTCGAGGAAGACAGCACCTGTAGGAGACTTCAAGAAGGTCCTGCGGCCTTCTTGAAGCCCATTCTCCCTCTCGACCATGGCCTCGTCGTTGGACTTGGAAAAGTTGGCCTTGAACTTCCCGACTTTCTGGGCAGCCGTCTCCTTGTTAGACCGAAGCTTAGCAATGACGACATTGGCAGCCTCGAGCTCTTCCTCCTTCGCCTCGAGCTCTTTGCACTTAGCCTCATATCTCTCCCCCAGAACCTTGACGTTGGCATGGGGAGAGGTTGCTTCCTCGATCATCGACGGGATGATGCATGCGAGAAGCTAAAAAAGTAAAAGAATGAAATGATGAAAAAGACAAGATAGAATTCGGACAGAAACAAAGAACATAAGAAAACAAAACTTACCCGAGGGATGAGTCGAGCAACATAGCGGTCCCGATGATAAGGGTTACCATCGGTCCGAGCCCTGTCATCCTCAGGGAGAGTCGAATGGAGATAGTGAAGATTTTGAAGGGGGTCGGGGTTGTCGTAAAGCCGAGAAGGCTATTCCAGAGTCACAGGCTGTACCTTCACGGGGGACGATTTCCCCGCATCTTTCTCGACCGCCGGCTCCTTTCTCTTCTGCCGTTTCAAGGAGCTAGGAACCAGGGTCATGTCCCTCTGATCTTGGGCCCTTTTGTGGGAGTGGGAGCCCAACGGTTGGCTCGGCTTAGTAGCCAAGGGAAGCACCACCTTCGATTTTTTGGCGGCAGTCGTCTCGACTGCCGCAACTTTAGAAGCGGAGCTCGAGCTACCTTCAGGTCTCTTGTGAGGGGCAGGATGAGCCGCGGACTTGTCGGCCGCCTGGCCTTTCTTCTTCTCGAAGCGGGCTAAGGCTTTCACCATCGACATAAAAAAAATAATAGTCAATAAGGGTAATCATGCATACGCACCAAACGGAAACAGATAAATGCTCAGACGATTGGTAGTAAGTTGAGATATAAACCAAAACAATAGAGAGCTTATGAGGATCACTGATTCGAGGAACACTCTTGTCGACACAAATCCCAATGTGGTTAAGAAGGGAGCTATCCTTAGCTAATCGACGAGCACTCCATACGTGCTTATTCAGCTCTTCCAGCATGTCTGCAAACCGCGGAGAGCGAGGGCGCTTACGTTGCTTCACCTTGCTGGTAAGCCACTCATTGGTGAAAGGATATTGGCCAGGGGTAGGTCGAATGAAGAAATACTTCTTCTTCCATTCGGTAATATTGGAAGAAATGTCGTCAAGGAAAGACACCCCCACACGACGACCCAGACAATGAGGGTCTTTGCTAAACCTAAACCCGTAACAATAAAGAAAAACTCGGGCACAAAACTACCTAGAACTATTTGGGAGACGACTATGAAAGCCACCATTATTCGGATGGAGTTGGGAATGAATTGGTTTATGGGTACATCATACAGATTGCTCAATGACAATAGCTCGTGTTGAATCGGGAAGCGCAACCCCGACATTATTTGATCAACGAAAAAGGTAAAACAGCCACGAGGAAGATGGTTGATGTAATACCCCGTTCGATTGTAGATTATTTGAGAATAATTATTGCTTTTAATGATTGTTCTTATTATTATTATTATTATTATTATTATTATTATTATTATTATTATTATTATTATTATTATTGTTATTGTTATTATTATTGTTTGTCAAATTGCTAATGGCTTATATATATAAATAAATATTATGTGTAATGTGCTTATATATATATACATATATAATTATGCCGGTCATATTTAATTGTATCGAATCGATCGAAATTCTTATTATCGCGTATATAACAATTTCGGCCGAATTATCGGTAGTATTTTTCGGTCCATTTACTAATTTTTATTCGGCCCAAATGATCAAAATTTTTTTAGCCCAAACCTTTCAAAGTTTGGGCCCATTTGGAGATAAAATGTTGAGCCCATAATCTCCTTCACATCTCTTCTTCGCGACCCGGTCCTCACATTCAAAAATCTGGTAGCGATCTCTCCTCGCACGTTCTCCCCAATTTTCTCCCTTATATCTTCGGCTGAGCATACATATAGTCTCCATACTCTCCATCTCGTTCAGAACACACCATCTATCTCGCTCTCTCTCACCAGTTCGCAACAATTTTTTTTAAATAAAAAAATAATTATTTTATGCGCCTGCAAATTCCGGCGACCTCCACCATCCCCGGCGATCTTTCTGTCTTGCACAACCCCTCAATCCCCGGTGACCATCACCATCGAGCAGAAGGCCGTTGGACTCCAAGCATCTCGATCGTGAGACATCCAGCAGCCCAACCGCCATTAATTCCAGCGAGCACCCGAGCAGCGTCCTGCCGTCGCCGACACCCTCTGCAGCGGTTGACCGTCGCAGCAGCCGTGCGTGAGCTGCATCGTTTCCAAAGGTCTCGAGCTTCGAGGCTCCCGATCGTCTCGTCCGTTTTTTCGATTTCTCGTAGATTTCCGAAGACGGGTAACCTCCCGAAACTCTCGCGTTATTTGTTGATCGGGATTAGTTCAACGGTTTATTTTTGTTCGTTGAATCGTTTCATTGGGTTTTGATTTTGGCTTATTTGTTGATTCGTATGTTTGTTATATATATTTTGTATGCTCGTGGACTATTCGGGGATGATTGGAACTCTCGATTTTGTGAAATCAAGGATCATGATGTTACTGTGATAAATTTGTTTAAGTGCGGAATTCCGTTTTGCTGTTTCGAGCTTTACTATCGTCGTTGAGTCGTTTGATCGTTTTCGAGGCATATTTTGTTGTTTCGTTTATTCGTCCCCAAAAACCTGGTTTTATAAGTTGTTAAATCTCTGATAAATAGTACTTTTCAATTATGTATGGAATTCCGTAACCCCGGTCGTTGTTAGTTAAGTCCTCGTCAAGTTCTGTGATTTTTGGGAACCATGTTCAGTATTTTCCCAGCCCTCTTCTGTATTCGCAGAGTTCTGTTAAAATTTTCCAATTTTGTGCGTCGTCTGTTCGATTTCTTTTTCAGTTCAAATTGCAGGCTTTTCTTAAAACTCAATTGTTTTTGTTTGCAATTAAACTTACAAGCAAGTGTTTGGTGAAGTGGCGTTGTATGCGCACTTCTGTGAGGAGGTCTGTGGTTCAAACCTTGACACATGCAATCTTTTTATTTCTTTTTCCAGCCTTAATTTCTGCTCTCAAAACGCGCTGGCCGCTTGGCCCGACTCCAGCCCGTGCGCGGCCCGAACCCCCTCTGCACCCTCAGCCCGCGTGTGGCCTAGTTACGGCCCGCGTGGCCTCAGCCTTGTGAGCTTCGGGCCACGTTATCCAGCCCAATTTCGCGGCCCAGAATTTCAGAAAGTGGCCAACATGGCCCAGTTAGCTTTTTAGCCCATTTTTGTGTTCCGGAGCCCGTTTTTAATATCGATTCCAATTTTTAAAATTGTTTTCAAATGCGAAAAATTTTGGAAAAATTATTTTATGTCCCGAGACTCTATTTTTGTTCTCCGAGTCCTATTTTTAAATAAATGAGAGAGTTCCATGTCCACGAAAAATCCGATTAAAACCTTAAGTCTTAATTTTTATTAAGTATGGGTTTTATGTTAAATTTGAATAGTGAGATAGATTATTGATATATTATCTCGCTTAAATGTAGGTGTTTGAGGAGTCGAACCTCGACCTACGTTCCATTACTTGTCGTGTTTGGCCATTTCGAATACCAGGTGGGTTTTAATTTTAAATTTTCTATGTTATAATTGAGGTAAGATTTTTATACTGAGTGTCTATGAATGTATGCGTGATTCTTGAGACGGTGCCTAGTGGTGGGCGATCTCCAACCTTGTGATAGGTAGACTCATTTTAGACTAGTCGATGGACCGTGACCGTTGATGTTGAACCTCGGCACGACTGTACTCCCGCTGACGAGTTTGGGCTTACCCCTGGCGACTTATGATAGGTGTGCACATGTGTATAATGATGAGTAAGAGAGTGGTGTGTTATGTCTTTTGACCATGTACTTGCATATGACTCTAGTATAGGATTCTTACTAATATATTATGCATAGTGGTGAGCACCTCGTTTATATTTCTGCTCATCCCCACCTGCTCTTCATGGATGCAGGTTAAGCACGTGTTGGGCCTGACGAGACTGAAGACGAGTGGGTGGTCAAACATTATTAATGCTTTTTATTGCTTCCGCATGCTTTATAATTTATGATTATCAGACATTGTTATTATTCCCTATCGCTTTTGGGATTGGTTGAAGTGTTTGAACCATGTGGATTGTTATTATCAGTTTGGATTATGTTGACAATCCTATTGGTAGATATGTTGAAATCTAGTCCTGGAACTTAAATTATGCTGAATATTCTCGTTCTTTTATGTTTATTATGTGTTTAACTTTGAAAAGTTCTCGAGTAGCGCCAAATGTTTTATAAATCGATAAATGGTTTCGAAATTTTAAAACAAGATTTTTGGATATGTTCGGAATTGTCTTTAAAAATCTTTGGGGCGTTACAGTTTGGTATCAGAGCCATTCTGCGTTTCTGTAGACTGGTTTATATGTGATTAAGTGATTGTGTGAATTGACCTTGTGTGTTTGACCACTCGTCTTCGTCATGCCGCACTGCTTATGGTATGTTTTAAATAAGTATTGATGTATATACTTGAGCAATGTAATGCTAATATTTGGGGATAGGTTTTATCCACCTTTAAAATGTGAACTCTAGGGTCGAACTCTAGACTTCTTTTATTTTTGTGCTAAATCTTTGCGGCTCATATTTCAATATAGAGAAATGGCTCGTCAAACCCGCAGTAGCAATAAGCAGCAACCACCTCCCCCACCTTCTCCTCCTTATCAGCATTCTCCGGGTAGAGATCCCATTACCCAAGCTGTGATCGATTTCCGTAACATGCTTCCTCCGACGTTCACCGGAGTTGAGGGCCCCGAAGATGTGGCTGTGGCCACAGCAGCTGGAGAGTATCTTCAATCTGTTTTTCACCACTGATGAGGTGAAAATCTGCTGTGCCTCGTTCGTGATGACCGGAGATGCTAGGACTTCGTGGACCGACTATTGGAGGCTTCGTCCTCGTGCTGAGAGGGATGCCTTGACTTGGGACCAGATGGTTACTATAGTAAAGGACAAGTATTACCCAGAGGCTCACCGTGCCAAGATGATGAAGGACTTCTGGGAGCTTAAGCAGGGACCCTGTCCCGTGGATGTCTACAAGCGCGACTTCACCCGTATGTGCGCGTTTGGCCCGATGTTCATAGATACCAACCAGAAGAAGGCCTTTCGTTTCCCTGATGGACTTCGCCCCGACCTTCGCTACACCCTGACTGGCCACGGAGCTCTGCCTTACTCTGAGATGGTCCGCCGAGCCACCGAGTTAGAGGTTTGCCAGAATGCCCAGAGGGCGACTGCCACATCCTACCAGCAGACTCCTATGATTCAGCCTATCTCTTGCGCCCGGTTCTAATTCAGGCAAGAGGAAGGCCGACTACCATAAAAACAAGAAGAAAGGAAAGAAAGGGAACTTTGGGAGACGTGACGATCGACCCCCTCAGGGACAGCTTCCGAGGTGCC